>JAAWXA010000060.1:38125-111241 GCA_038090715.1 Florisuga fusca | reverse complement strand
TGTAGAAAATTGCCTACAGACTCTTTGAGCACTCTAAAGGCCTCAGGAAAATTCATTGAATTATAGAATCATGGAATGGATGGGGTTGGAAGGGACCTTAAAGTTCACCTAGTCCCCTCTTACCAGGTTGCTCCAAGCCCCATCCAACCTTTCCTGGAACACTTCCAGAGAAGGAACAGCCACACATTCTCTGGGCAACCTTTTCCAGTGTCTCACCACCTTCCTAATGAAGAATTTATTCCTAATATACCAGCTAAATCTCCCCTCTTCCAGTTTAAAGGAATTACCCTTTGTCCTATCAATCTATGCCCTTCTCAAAAGTCCCTCTCCAGCTCTCCTGTACTGGAAGGCCTCTAAAAGCTCTCCAGGTGCCTCTTCTTCTCCAGGCTGACCAATCCAAACTCCCTTAGTCTCTGTCCATAGCAGAGGTCCTCCCTGATCATCTTTGTGGCCTCCTCTGGACTCACTCCAACAACTCCATTTGTAAGATTGACATAAACTGTAGATGTAAGCAGAGTCATTACGTAGCTCCAAGCAGCTGAAAGAATTTTGGAAACGAATCCTGAGATTTGTAGTGATGAGTTACACTCTAGAAATTATAACATACACTCTAAGATGTGAGACACCATTTCTGGAGGACACTTAACCTTATTCTGTAAAAGTCCTCCTGTGGAAAAAGCCATCTTCTGCAGAACAGGATGTTTTAAACATTTTGCTTGTGGTTGATGCAAAACAATCACCTTCATAGGTGATTTCATCAACACTTGAGAGTTGTCAGTTGGTCCAGGATCCCATCTAGAAAGGAGAAGAGCAAGGGAATTTGTCAGTATTCAGGAATACATGAACTTCCAGTAAATCACTGCAGTCTCCAATTTTTAGGAATTCTTTATAAATGGAGCATTTCTTCAAAGTATTACTAGTTCCTCAAAGTTGGTTGCAAATTCTGAATATTATCTCTCAACAGAACACCCCTCTGTGCATGGCTGGGAACTTGATAGCAGTGATTAAAAAAACAAATCAAAACCAAAACAACAACAACCAAACCACCAAAAAAACCTAACCAACCAACCAAAAAATTCACACACACACACAAAGAAACAAAAAAATCAATCAAACAAACAAAAAATCCCACAAAACAAAAACCAAAATAAAAATAAAAAAGACAAAAAAAAACCACCACACACAAATAAATATATAAATAAATAAAAAAAAATTTAAAAACCCAAGGAGAGATTGAGTCTAATTTAGCTTGAAGTGTTAAAATACTTTTATAAGGAGACAAGCAATCTGTAATTCAGGGTAGGATTCTCCTTGATGGTCAAGATACATAAATTTTAGACTGCAGATTAATGAACCTGGTTGCAGGTACCTCTTGATGCATTTGGTGTTTATTCAAAGGAGATTTAATCAATTTAATTTAGTGGAGCCTAATGAGTATATACTTTCTATAGCTCAAATCTGTCACTTCAGAATCGTTCTTGAGGTCCTGTGAGAGACAAGTAAAGAGCAGATGATTAGATCTAACAGTCAATATAGTAAATCCATTAGCAATGTCACAGAAGCTCTTTAGGGAATTAACTAATTTCTATTTTGTGTATGTGTAGGATCTGGTGTTTTGAGACCTTCTTCTTAGCAGGTTTCAGATCATTTCAAAGGTGATGATAGCACTAATTCTTTTATGTCCTTGTCACTGACATCTCTAAAACACTCCTGGATTATTACTGAGTCTACACCTCACTCTAAATGTTCTCCAATCCTGACAGCATAAATGAACCTTCCAAGTATAAAAATGGAAATAACAAAGTTTCTCTGGAACAGGCCATATGAATTATGTACATATATACATTTATATATGGGTTTGGTCCTACTACATTGCCAAGATTAAAATATATAACTGTATTTATCATTACACATGAAGCACCTGAGGTTTGCATTAACAAAATGTAGAAAATAAAGGAAGGAATGGATGAAAGGAAAAAATGAGGTACAGAAAGGAGTGGCTGATGGGGTAAACCCCCCTGCTTATGTAAACAACAGATGCAAGAGAAGGTGAGGAAACAGCCTGACATTTAAAGATTTTAGAATTATACAGCAAATTGTGGCTAAGTAAGGCAAAAAGAGTGTATTGTCAGGGATGTGGAGATATATATCTGAACAGACCATCTCATCTCTGAATGCTGCCTTTAGCTTTTTGCCTTTTGTGAACTCTCTCCAGCTTGTCAGCATTTAGTGCCTTTCTCTCTACAAGCTTTCAGAAACAGAATCCTGCAGACATTCATTTAAGCTTTTGTCAATACTGCTGCAGTACTGTATTGACAGAACATGACTTGGGATGCAGAGCCTGGGTTATCCAGGACTTTGGAACACTGCAGTGAGTTAATCCAGCCAGTGGTGTTAGGATTTTAAGAGCAGGTTATGCAAATCTGCCAGGAATGGCTTCAGTGGTTAATCCTGCCTGATGAGACGGGACAAAGACTTCTTGTGGTCCTCCTACATTTATTTACTATGTGGAAGAAAAAAAAAAATATATATAATTTGATTTAGTATGGACAGATGTGGGATTTTTCCTTTTCCTATTTTGAAATAGTTTTATCTCCATTAAAGCTGGGTTTTTTACACATGAATGCATTAAAAACCAATGTGAAATCCAAACAAAATCTTCTTCACAGATCTACTTAATTTGAAATCATGCTTAAGTAAAAAAATCCCTGCTGATTCACTACCACTCATGTCCCCCACACCTAAAGAGTAAGTATTAATGTGTTCCTTGCTGGAAGAATTCTAGGGAAAAGACCTAAACAGTCCATACTAGTTCAGTGTTCCTCCTCTTGTCCCCTGTTTGCTTGGACATCATAGTGTAAAATAAAAAGGTAAACTAGAATAACAGTTATTCAGAATGAAAAAAATGGGAAAAAATACAAACAGATTTCCATAATTATTCTTTATACTGGTACTTGTCCCTGTTTGTGCAAATCGAGGTTCTTTTTTCTTTTTTTTTTCAGCATGGACTTAGTGATTACTTCATTCTTCATTACAGTGTCTCTTTGTTCAAGGACTGAAAATGAAACTAATAGACCTAGTTGTTCTGACTTTACACTCACTTTAATTTGGTCTTTTTCAGCCACACTTGTAGTCTAAAACAGAAAAGGGGAGTAAACATTTTAAGAGAAATAAATAACTTTATAAGGGTAGGAAAGCAAAACTATTGTAACAATGTAATGCATTTGTGCAAACACCCACCTAAAGCTGCCAGAAATCAGCATCAATACTACAGCAGGTTTTGGATCAAACTCTGCTTTCACTATTGCCTAAACTTATCCCATGATCAATGTGCTAAAAACAGAAGAGCAAACATGTAGAGATGCTGAGTACAACTGGATCTGGTACTGTGACTCAACGCTGCAGGAATAGAAGATAATTTGTTTTACTCAATTACTTACAAGAAGCAATAATTATTAGGAAGCTACCCAGTGTCAGAGGACCAGTGCTGCACAGAAAAAACCTCCAGGCCATCCTTTCTAATGTGGCTGTTGGTGGGCAGTTTTGCTGCATGGCTCCTACCTACTTCTCCCTGGTGTCACGAAATGTGTTTTGACGTGAGCCTTTCGTTCATGCAGAGCTGGCTGGTTTATTACTCACTCCAAAGCCATGCTAGAGAAGCAATGCACACCCTGCTAGCAGCAGCAAGAGGCCAGAGGAAACTCTGTGTCTGTGTTTGTCAAACATTGGCTCTGGAACACACAAGTTTGATTTCCCATTAATTTGTTGTCACCAGATGGTGAACCATCACCTTTGTTAATCTGCACGACGACAGTGATGCTGCTGATCCTTCAGATATTTTGCAGAGACAGCCCTTCAGATGCTCATTTTATCTTTTGTCCTATTGAAGTTTTCAGCAGTGTGGTTTTGCTCTCTAAATTCCATTTGTTTTCTTGAAATTCCTCTTTGCAGTTGTTTATTTAAGTCTTTGCTTTTTCAAACTGCTCACCCTGGATATCATTGCTGTGCATGAGTTTAAAGCCAAACAAAATCAACCAAAAAAGTTGGTTTGTTTATGGGAACTATTCACATCTGCAAAACAGGAAAACTTTCTTTTTTTTTTTCCCAGGGGCAATATAAGCTTTCAGAGAAGGTAACAATAACAGGAGAGAAGACATAAATTAGCTGTGCTTCTAAATGCACTTGGACAAATAACAAATGTGAAATATCTGACTGTAAAAAGAGGCAGTTTTAGTGTCTTTCTATAAAAACATACTTCTTTGCAAAATATCGCCAGTCAATGCATTTATTTTATTTTTTTGAAATGTAGTGAGTTCTGAGTTACTCCCTACTTCCCACCTGGTAGTAATACTGACCTGAAATCCCTGTTTCATCTTCAGCTGACTACCAGATCTGGCCAAGAAATAGAGGGTACATTACCTTTGAATATGCAGCTCTCCAAGTGATAAGAGGGCAAAAATCTTTAAATGGGCCTCAAACCAAAATCTTTCTTGAAGAAGATTCTCCCATGAGTATGAACAAGTTGCTCATTCATGTCCCCCAAAACCAGGACTGGAATGGACCCTATGAGAAACTCCTAAGAAATTCTTAATCTCAAAACAGATATTTGTCATCCTGAAAATATCTCTTCCTCAAACAGTATGGAAACTTGGAAGAAAATACTCTTGTACTATACTTGTACTCTCCTCCCAAATTACTTACTGCTGATAGTCCCACAAGAGCACTTCATTCAGTCAGTATAGGTTTTGTGACCCACAAACCTGTAAGACACAACACCCCCTGTCATGTCTTCTGAGAGTGTCACTGGTCATGATTTGCAAAGGTAATGTGGAGAAAAAATCTCGTTGCACCTTGCAACCTCTTCTCTTTTACCCTAAACTCCTGAGGCATTAATTCCTTGGACAGCAAGAAGTGGCTGTGACTTGGGTGGAACCACTTCAGCAGAGGATGGGAAAAGAAATGCTTGAATTGGAGATGATTTAGTGGTTAAGGTGGTGTAGGAGTGATGGTTGGACACTTCAATTTTCTTTACAATCAATGATGGTTTGATGTTTCTATGAATCTAAAGGCATTGAGGCAACCATTTCGTAAGAAACTGTTATCTCATACTAGGTCTTCAAAGACTGAGAAATCACAGCACAAAACCCCCCGTCTTTATTCACTGTATTCTTCATCATCTTTATTCACTAATATGTAGCAACTGAATGTCTACAAGTACACAAATGCTCTTAAATTTAAGATCTGATGCTCAAGAGCTTGTTTAAATATGGTTGGAAAATGTTTTGCATAAAGGGGCTGTGACCTGGCAATGAATAGGACTACAGTCTTATTTTATTTTAAGGTTGTTTTTTTCTGTGAAGTTGTGTGTATCCCCTTGTCTTACCATAAACAGATGTCTTCTACCATTTCCCACTACTTCTTTTAACTTCTGCTTTTTTCCAAGGTCAAAAAGCAAAAAGTCACCCCAGGTAATTTTGTGATTTGAAAGGTAACCTATATTGCCAGCTCTTGCTTATAAACTCTACACCACCAGATTTTAAAAAATCTATTTCCCCAAATGACGACTAAATCCTGCACTGTTTTTAGGACTTACTGTCAGCTAGGCAAGGCTTGATTTACCTTTTGTTTGTTGGTTGTGCAGATATAAATGCATGGTAAATGAGTTCCTGGCAGTACACGTCAAAGTATGTTGAACAGAAATATGTCCCTTTTTTTGAGGATTTTATGTTGATCTGAAGCCCACTGAAATAAATCAAGGGGATGTATTTGTTTTGCTTCAGGAAAAAAACTACAAAAGACCTTTATAAATAGGTTATTGGTTTTTCTTTCACAAGCTGGCTAACATAAAAGGCTGCATTTGTTGTCATCTAATTACAGCACATCAGGGATAATGTAACTTTTTTTGAGAGCTGTTCCATAATTCTGGTCATGTCTCATAAAAATATTCTATAAAGGCCAGAAATAGTCCTCTCAAACAAATAAAAGAGAAATGACAATATCTGAGGGGCATTAAATGAAAAAAAGGAAAAAAAAAAAAAGGAGAAAAGGTAAAAGGGATGGATGACTGATGACATTTGGAGGAGTGATGGACAATATTTGTGATGCACACAACCAGTTCTAGGAGAAATAAAACTTGTTTCTCTCCCTATTAAAGTGACAAAAAGAGGGGTTTTTTCTTCATCTTCACAGAACAGCTGTATATCTGGGAACCTATATCAGTGTTTCAGTTCAGCCTCCCAGACTCCCAGCCAGATTTTGCCTGTTCCTGGCAGGGACTGGACTTAGAGAGACTTCCATGTTGTGCTGGAGCAGCAATCCAAGTGTGGCCATAAGATGGGACATAGGATTGCTCAGTACACCAGCACTTTGCCATGAAAGTTTTGGCTTTGTAGATGCTACCCAGCAGGGAGCTGTTTGAAAGGGAAGCAGAATGTGACCTGAACAGTTCTACACCTGCTGCAGGGGACACATTTAAAGTGAAGGACACTGTCTTAATTTAATTCATCTTTGTATCCAGCCTGACACACCTTGCAATAAAATCAACATAGTCTCTAGAAAGGTAAAAGGGGAAAAGCAAACACACTGACAGTGCTGTGTGTGTGTTTAGCTAGATGCCCTCCTTCTCAGTGAGAGTGATGATCATGTCTGAAATCTGGTTTAATTTCAAGTTTGCTCTTTAAATCATTAAGGATGCTCAGCCAGACTTCCGCAGTCAGGCCAGTGCTTAAGTGAAAAGAAAAAATTGCCAGAATTCTCCTGTGTTGTTTGTTTCTAGTGGAGAGTGAGGCAGCACCATCTGCTTTTTACTATTTTCAAGTATTTCTCAATAGCAAAAAAGCTTTGTCAGCACACAGACCTTGAAGTAGAAGGGATGAGATTGCTGGAGCTCTGCCAATGTATTTTGATTTCTGAAAAGTCAAGGTCTTCTGCATCAACAGGTTGAGCACATAGAGATATAAAATTGTCACAGTGTTGGACCTGCCTTGGAACCCACTTATTTTGACCACTAAGTGTAAATGGACAGGAAAAAGCTTTCCTAGGGTGGGAGGGTTGTCACCAAGTTACTACATGATGTATATTTTCTGGAAGAACTTTTTTTCTATATTCTGTTTTCATATTCACTTACCAGTAGTTATCAGCTCTGCCTGTATCAGTACATTATACATTAACCCTTACTAGACCTCAAGGTAAATAACATGGTCTCACTACCACTATACATTTAAATTCTCTAGACTTTCAGGTGGAGTGATTGTACTCAAATTATATGTTGTGCATAGTCCCCTGATTAGCCTAATGACTGAATTATGCTGGGGAATTCCAAATGACCTTTCCAGAAGGGTAACAAAGACAGTTGTAGCTATTTATCAGTGTTCATCCTACATTGCAGTGCATGGACCATTGACATGACATCTTTACTATAGGTGTACCTGTACTGCTTGTTCTCTGTAATTACCCTTTGTAGTTTTTCGTATGGTAGATAGGAAACTATCACAAAACCCATTTTCTGTTTACTGCCAATGCCTCTAGTCTATCATCCATATTCCTCTGTGGGCTCCAGATGATTGCCTGCTCCATGATAGTACACTTTGTCTCCTCTGTTCACATGTATTTTTGTAGAAAAATGTCATGGCAGTCAGGCAGTCAACAAACTTCGGAAGAAAACATGGAAAATGCAGGTGGAGTTAATGGCACTTCCATGATTTAGCAGCTCAGCTCAGGTTTTCAAAAAAGCTTCAGAGATACCATTAGCAATCAAGGTGGAAACAGCTGCCTTCCTAGGACTTTCAAAATCACTTAAATAGCAGTTAAACACCAAAGCTTTTTTTCTGAAACACATGTTCATTTTATCTGAGAGATGTTCTGGAGCTTGGGGAAGGTGGAGTGGATGCTTTGTGAACTCTTCCATTAGCAGGTCAGAATTTCATTTCTCTAACTTCAGTGACCTAAAAAATTGTCATCTAGTCTATCCCAGTCATCAAACTCTTTTATCATCAGTAGAAAGACACATGCAGCTTTAAAAGATGATTCATTGCCATTTAGCTAGCTGTTTTATTATGGACTGACTCAAGAAATCTTTCTCTCCCCTGGACTTCGAAGAGAATTCACATGACTGGCATAATTTTCAATTGCTAAAATCAAGTGAGATTAATCCTGTTTATCACACCGGTTCCACAGTTGCTTTCAGCCCTGGGAAACTGGCCTAAGATATCAGCTTACTTCTTCCTGCCCTTATTATCTAACTCAGCTAAGTATTTCACAAGCCTTGTCTAAAATGAGACACATCAGGAGTTTGTATTTCTTATTATACAACTAGAATTTTCTACAAAAAGTTGTTACTGATATTATTGTCTGTAAGAGGTTTTTAGCTGACCAAGATTATACAAGAAATCTGTGGCAGATTAAAAATTAATCAAGACCCCTTGACTTCTAGGGTAACATCATTTTTCAAAATACCAGCCAACTCCTATCACAGAAATGAAAGCCAAAACCAACCAAAAAGTAAAATCCCAAGATTTTTAAAGTTTAATATCACAGGGCCTGCTGTGAGGAACATTCTTCATGACTAGCTAGGGCAAAAAACCACCAGGGTCCCATTTTACACTATTTCAGAGCCGAGTATCTCGAAGTGAACAGTCATTTGGTAGAGCCAAATGATGAAATCACTCATAAGTTGTGTGCCATATTTTCCCTGGCTTTGTACACATGCAGGCACATTTTTTGCAGACAGCTTTATGTAACTGACAGCTTTTCTGTCAGCAATATGCTGCTTTGTGCATTCAACTTGGCAAACAGATAGCCCCTTTTAGCAGAAACCGGGTGGGAGATGATATAATGTCTGTGAAAAAAGATGTCTTTTCCTAGAGGGGGTTTGAGCAAGCACAAATATTTTTTCCAATAATTATCTTAGGACATATTTTTTACTGATGAGTCTGTTCAAATACTGAGTTCTCTTATTCATACACATCATAGATAAAGTATTGTAGAACAGTCTTTAATCTCATTGATTTAAGGGGCTGTGAAAGAAAGAAAATGTCATGAATCTTCTTCTTCCTTTGACACTCAGTTTAGGATTCAAAGGCAAGATTTCTACCAGGGGAGGCATGATGACCAAAACCATCCAGAGTGTGAAAGAGTGCTGTAGGGATGACTCTATAGGGTGCTTCTCAAACTCTTGAATAAGAAGGGGTGGAGGAATGGATGCGCGACGTTGATATGATGGGGAATTTGTTGTAACATATGTACCCCCCTTAGTTAAGCTGTGGGTCTCCTTGGGTTTGTGGGTCAAACATAGGAAAAGAGCATTGCAAAAGTCACTTATGCAAACTGAAATTTTTATTCTGGGATCTGTGTTGGCTCTGCTGTGGAAGCCTGAACTGTGTTCTTTCTCTAAAACAAGGGAAGAGGATCAGAAAGAGGGAGAGTTGGTTGAGTGGATTCTCACATTAACAATTAGAATGGACTGGTCAGGTCCTTCTCTGCACAAGGAAACCAAAGTAAATGCAGAAACAGGTGTATATTTTTCACAAGTGTGATGAACAAAGAGTAGACAAGTCAAGCTCACTATGCCATGCTTCAGGACACTGAAGGATATCTGTGTGATGTCTTCTGCCTGTCTTTAATGCCTCTTCCACCATATCCACTTCAAACAACAATTTTTAACAGTGTTTTATGACCAGACACATGTAGAATTGGAAGGATAATCCAGTCCATTTCCAAATGCCAAGTGCCATCAAAGACCCTGCCATTATTCTCGACAGATGCATGTCTGACACATTCTTAAAAGTTTCCACTACCAGGCATTTTTCCATCATCCTAGGTATTGTGCTGAGGACTAGATTCATTTCACATAGCTTTATACATGTATAGCATTGGCATTGACAGTTCAGCCACTCCTGGGTTCTTTTTATAGTCAACAAGAAGAAGAGAGGTGTGAAGGACATGATTCATCTAACTTGCTACAGAGATCTGCTCTGACACTAATAATATCCTTCTGCATCTCCCTATAGAATAGATGTTTACAGACAAACATCTAAAATGGGGACAAAGTCATGTCAGCTGACTGCCACCTTCATCATCCACCTAGCTGAACATCTTTTCTCAGGACCTATTCTAAATCTCCCAAAACAGACAATGTAACCCAAGGATTTCAGGGCACTGGTGGAATAACACACCTAAAACATATTCCTAAATGAGATTTTTTAATTTTACTTTTTTTAAAAAAAATTTATTTTATTTTTTTAATAGTTAATGCATCATCTTGGATTCACACACAGACTGGAATTCACTGTCACCTCCAGGTCTTCTTGTGTTTACTTGTGATTAATCAGTTACTTGTAATTCACACTGTGTGTTAACTTTTATTTTTAAATTATCCTTCTTTATTTTTCACAATAAGAATTGCTATATTATTTATTTGTTCTACTTGACATGGTAGTACTTTTTAATTTTAGTTAGATCCAGACTAATTTATTCTTATAATTCAGCTGCTATGTTTTTGTGAAATCCTGTCTACATATACACACACACACATAAGAAGCACAGATCTGCTTATGCCTAAATGTGCATAAAATCAATTTGTGTATACGTAAAGAAATGTAGATGAAAAACTTAACAGTGAATTTTTATTTTTTTTTAATGAATTTATTAAATTCAAAGATTGAAAGTTAAACTGGTATGGAAGACATCAAACATAGTGAGTTATGCCTAGCAACATGTCAGTGTAAATTGTACTGTAAACCCTCTCTCCTTGCTCACACCACCAACTTGGAATATGCTTTTAGCTTTGATTCAAATCTCTGTTCGTTTTGAAAATGACAAATGAGTAGGAAAACATGTGCACGGACATAAGGACATTAATTTCTTCGAACCCACAGCTACAAAAGCACCGAGTGGTCAAAATTATGAAGAACTGTATTTTGTTCTCCCAGGGAGATATGTAGCTCAGGCTGCCCAATTTCTTTTTAGGCACTGCAACATTTATTACTATAGTAACAACATACAGCTCTCTAATTTGCTTGATTGCAGTTTAAGAATCGGAGGAAAAAGCACATTGGTGACATTTTTGGTAAGATATGAATCTTTCAAGCTAAAAAAATGTCCAAGAAAGAACATTGTGTTCTCTCTTGTTGCTATAGAATAATGAAACCATTTTATTTTTCTCCCTCAGCAAAACCTGACTGAATAAAAAATAAAACTCTTTCTGTTTTCTTTTAGCTTTGCCAATTTGAGTATGGAACTTTCCAGAAAGCTTACCACTTCAATATTTTGTGATATATCAGGTTTTCAGACACACCACTCCTTTCCCATCATCAACACCTTTGATTCACTGTTCTTTATTTTAGATTTATTATATCTTATATTTGCTGAAACACCAATAGCTCTGTTTCAAGGTGCCATTTAATTTATTTTTTTTTCTCTTCAAAGACATACTGAAGTGTAGAAATGTTCTCATTGATATTGCTCTGCAATTATATGGGGCTCACAGAAGTGGATTTACCAAGTTTCTGCTGGATTCTTTACTCTGTTTTTAAACTTACAGAGAACAAATGCTGTTTGAACATTTATCTCCCTGTGTTTCCAGAAGGCTTGGGAGATCAGGCTCGTGCTGGCACATTTAAACATCCTGAATGTTTGGCATCTAATCTATATTTGCTAAGGAGGGCAGAAATGGCAAGTCTTGTTTCCATCCAAATTTCCATGCTGGCAGGCTTGACACTGATTTCTTCAGATCAGCACTTGAGGTCCAAACGTCTCCTGGAAAGACAGAAACCCAGAGAATTGTCCAGCAACTAATTCCTCTTTTTACTTGATATGTATCTCATGACTGAGAGCCCGTAGTAGAACTGCAGAACAATAATAAAAAGGTTTTTCACTTAGCTGCTCAAGATAGACTGGCATGGTGGCAGAAAGGATTTGGGGAATCTGTGGACCCAGGTGAGCTCTGTGAGGGGAATCTGAACCATGCACTAGCTGGCTGTCAGTACCAGCAGTGACAATCACAAAGAAAGACACCAAAATAAAGAAGAACAGGTCTTTCTGGCAGTCGCTGTGTTTGCCAGGTTGCAGATGCTACATGCCTTCAAATAGTCAAGTGAATGCATCTTTGATTATTTCATGTTTTACACTCATTTTCAGGCAAAATTCATTTTTCCACCTCTGCAAAGATCCTGGTGAAAATACAGCTGCTTCCAGCTTCTATTTTAAAGCAGAGATCATTTTGCTCCACTAAAGCTCAAATTTCTTTTGGTGAATCTGTACTATTCAGATTCTTGCATCAGAAGGCCATTTTATATGTTATTTTTCACTTGGATATAATTTGAGATACTGTTATTCTGGGAATGTAAAGCAGCAAATGAACTATATTTTACTTGAGAAAAAAAAAGAACTCACTTGCCTAGAGGTGTTATTATGTCTGCTGAAACCCAAGTGCTATTCAGTTACCCTTAAAGCTGCATAATCTGCACACAGCAAAAATTATACAGCAGAAACTCTGTTACTTACTCTCTGGTGTAATTCATTCTCTGTATCCACCTCCTCCAAAGCCATTATACACTTGATAATAGAATGCTCAAAACTGAATACATGATTTTTTTTTCCCTACAGCCTATTATGACTGACATCAAAAGAGTCAGGAAAGCAGAAATCACACACAATTTGAGTAAACTGATTCAAAATGCACTGCATCTGTTCAATGATCAAAACAATGTGTGGGTTTGATGAGGCTTTTTTCAATTTTTTTAAGTTTTCCTTCTCACACTTCTAAGGGTGATTTATGTTATGATTCCCATACCAATGGCCACAGTGTGCTTTTTGGAGGAACTTTTAAGGGACCAAATGAAAAACAAGGAGAGAAATGATAATAAAAGGAGATTTACATGAAAGTGCAGAGGTCATAGAACTTTGTGGTGAGCAATATGTAAACTGATCACCAAACAAAAAAGCAACACTCTCAGGAAAACTCCTACAGCTGTAAAGATCTCATGTCTTGGAGAAGATCAGAGCTGCTCACCTACTGCATCCAGAAAACAGACCCCACCACCATTTTCTCCAGTTTGCAGTTTTCCTGGTGCCAGTAGATAAAGGAGATCCTAAAAACGTGAGTTTTAATGTCCTCCTGCTGGAAAATCCAGGTGGTGGTGTAGTAAACAGAATAAGGCACATGCCTGTAGACATCATGTCAGTCCACTCTGATAGCCCAGACAGTTCTGATGAACCAATGTCTGTTGCCACCCTGTGCTATACCATGAGATTATAATGTACTACATGCTATCCTATAAGACCATAGGATACAATCATTAATAGTGATAAGGGCCCAAATACTTCAGGAGATAAGGAAATCAGGTGAAATCAAGCCTTGGTTTAGCACATGAGGAAAACACTATCTCTGTCTTTACCCAAATCTTTAGTTTGTTTTTTGGAGGGGTTACTTTTTAACATAAAGAAAACCCAATTAAAAAAGGTAGAAGAAGACCGGTTAGTGTGTGTAAAGACACAATGAAAGTGTGCAATTTAATGTGTTCAAAGGATTATGGTCCCCTTAACCTATAACACAAGAGCAAAGAATAGTTCAGGATATGGTACATGTGTCCTAATTTAATGCTTTAGAAGGGAGATGTCTAATTTTAAGGCAGTTGCTGCCTTTGACATCCATGGAAGGAAATCAACACAGCCAGGGAACTATGCAAAAAACCATCAGACTAATAAGTTCTGGGGGAAGTTCCAGTGACTGAATTCTGAAGCTCCATTCTCTGAATCTATGGCAGGGCAGAGGGTGATCAGCTATTTTCAAAGTAGTCATCCAGTCCTTTGGACATTACATCTTTGACAGTGAAAACACAGAAGAAGGAATTTAATGTTTGTTCCATGCCTCTTCCAAAAGAGAGAGTTACTTTCACCAGGTTTTAATATAGTCCTTTAAATTAACAGCCAAATGTCAGATAGTTTTGTACCTGAAGGCACAACCTGCTGCTAAATAAAGCACATGAAAACTTTGGAAGGCATTCTTCCTAAAGCATGGACATACATTTTTCTGTATAATTACATTTAGTATGAAGTGGGTGCAGAAACAAATTCATGAGTATGAAACTCCTAGAAGTGTTGCTCCTTTGATTTTAATTAGCTTTACATGAGTAACTGCAAATACCTTAGTAAATTGAATAAGCCTGTTGGAGAAACAAAAATAAAGAGACAGAAAGAGTAAACATCCATACTGAAGCCTTCAGCTGCTGCAAGGAAAGAAAATATATTTTTAGTGTCTGCAGTACAGGGAGTTAAAAATAAGCTGTAGGCTAGCTATTACCTCTTGATAGTTGCTTTGGATACCAAGGATCATTACTCTGTCTGTTTGTACAATGTGAGAAATGGAATTAAGATTTCATGAACATAGTCTAATACTCAAGGGACTCCAATAAATATGCATCATCTAGGAACCCTAGTTTTAATATGGAAATTAATTAGATTACCTAGAAGTACATTATCGTGTCCTTTAAAATACAAGTGGTGTTCAGATACCCATAAAGTAGTGTTGGCTGTTAAAAACAATTTTTTTAAACTATATACTACTTTGCTGTTTAATTCAATGAGAACATACTGTCTCCAGTCTCTTCCACAGCCTCCCACAGGAATTTCATCAGAAAATTAGAAGATTTCTAAAGAAAAAAGCAGAGAATTTCTGGAATAATCTTTTGTAAGAAAATGAAAATAGGATCATGGAAAGTGTTTATGAATCTCCAGTATAGAAAATATTTTCTTGATCTCAAGAAAAATCTAGAGACTCAAATTCTCTACAGTAATTTTTCAACTTCGCTCCTTTGCACAGCAGATGAAACCCCTCTGAGATATAGGATTATGGAAACTTTTGAGATTGTTATCTACTCATAGCATGTGTCCAGCCTAAACTGTCTCAGTAACTGCAAAGGGAAGGGACTCTCCAGAGGATGGATCATCTCACCCAGTTTGGGCATTCATAGAATCACAGAATCATTTGGGTTGGAAAAGACCTTTAAGATCATCAAGTCCAGCCTGACACTCTCAAGTCCACTACTAAACCATGTTCCTTAGCAATACATCTACACATCTTTTAAATCCTTCCAGGGAGGGTGACTCCAGCACTACTCTGGGCAGCCTGGGCCAGGGCCTGACAACCCTTTCCATGGAAAAATCCTTCCCAAGATCCAAATCTAAACCTCCCCTGCCACAACTTGAGGCCATTTCCTCTCATCCTGCCATGGTTTAGGCTCAGCGTGTAACAAAGAACCAAGGGGTTCTTCCTCCTCCTTCCCCCAAAAATACACCAAAAAACTTGTGGGTCAAGACAAGCAATAGGAGGGTTCCTTTCACTGATTAGGTTCCCAGCCGAAACAGACTCAACTTGGGAAAAAAAAAAAAATCAATTTATCAAGAATCAAATCAAAACAGGGCAAAGAGAAAACAAGAGCCAGAGCTTAAATACCTCACCCCACCCTTCCCTTCTTCCTGTCCCCAAAATTACTTTATTCCCAATATCTCTGCCTCCTCTCCCCCAGCAGAGCAGGAGGACAGGGATAGGGGTTTATCATCCCTTTGTCACACAGTGTTTCTGCCTCTCCTTTCTCCTCAGTCTTCACCTCTTCTCAGGCACTTTCTCTCCTTCCTTCCTCACCTCACCTTACTTTCATTCTTATTTAAATGTCTTAAAATTTTAGAGTCTGAACAATTCAATCATAACTTTTGAAGGCTAGAGGAAGAAAGATAAACTTAAGAATTAGGGAGATTAGGGAATTTCGTCTAAGACTTTATTACATTCTATAATATCTGAGGCATAGTAATTTAAATGAACAGTGGCTGCAGTCAAATGGCCAAATCCATCCTGCATATTGTGTTCATTTAATAAAACCCTGTGGCTTTTTTAGCCATGCAGCATCTGCTAAGGTTTTTGTCTGTGAAGATTACTTGAAACCAGACAGCAGGACATTTTAATGTTCACTTGGATTCTGAGGGTAAGGTCTCTCATTTAAAAAAAAAAAATTACACAAATCGATGTGGATGAACACGCTGGTGATGGACTTTGTGAAAAGTAGCAGGAATCTATCAAGGTCTTTAATTGAGCTCCATCACTCTTAAAATTAATAGCATGTAATAGCAATTTGGCAGTAGGAGCTGGGCTATTTTAAAGACATGTCTGATAGCAACCACAAGGCTATATTAATTTTCCTGACACCTGAAAGCGTTGGACCATCACATGATGGCTTAATATTCATTAGACTCTTTGCTAAACCATCTTGGATATGATACTGGGGTCTATAACAAAGAAGAAATAGATTTATCTAACTTAGTGTTCTTATTTTCTAGGACAGAAGTCTACATTCTGTTCCCCTGATCCTTTTTGAAGTTTTTTTCTTTTCCTGGCTGCAACATGAAGAATAATAAGTGTGTGATATTGCCCTTCAGCAAAGAAGTGGTGTTTGACCATGCATAAGCTGTTTATCTGTTGTGGTGTGAGGTGAACTTTATTAGCAAATGAGTTAATGAAGTTTCTGAATCCCTTTCAGGTTTCCTGAGAGAAGCAGCAGCTTCCTGCAATCAGAGGTGACTCTTCATAATATCCAAACTTGTCAAGGGCAACCACCTGATGTTTGTATAATATACTGACAAGTTTGAGCCACAATGTTATGGAAGTTTTGCACTGAGATGTGAAGGATTTGCTTGGAGCTGGTGGCCAACACTCATGTTGGAAAATTGTATTTTTCTTTAAAAAAAAACCCTATTTTATTTCCTTAATAGTTAATGAAGAGAGAAAGTTATTTTGGGATATGGTATTATTTAATATATTTGAGATGTTTATTTGGCAAGGAGTGCAAGGTCATGCAATCCATGGACTAGACTGACTAAATCTCCACTGTCTGTAGCGAGAGTCAAAGGTACTGGGTCATATATAGATATCTGAGCTATAAACATCTACACTTTCTCATTTAAAATCCATGCTTCACATTCAAAATCAGCCAGTCTCCTGCTTTCCAAGCAGTCAGGCTTTTAAGCACAAATCCCAGAATCATAAAATCACAGGCTGGTTTGGGTTGGAAGAGATCTTAATGATCATCTAGTTCCAACCCCCCTGCCAAGGGCAGAAACATCTCTCACTTATCACTTTGCTCAAAGTCCCAGAGAAAGGAGCTCTGGAAAGAAAGCAGGAGGGGGAGATCAGCAGCTGCCTTCACACTCACAGAAACAATTCCTTAAGCAATTGCACTTCCCCCACTCAGCTTACATGAGCAGATAACTATTTGCTCTGGGGTGTGCCCAGAACCATGTACATTCTGATGGCACAGAGCAGCTAAGCATGTAATTCATACTTACGAACTGTCAGAATTAAAAAACTAATTCTCTGAATCCAGTCAAGACTTATGCAGAAAGATTTTACACCAGTTGCAGGCTCAGCAAAATGAAGCATTTTGGTTTTTTTCCTTTTTAGGCAGTAACCTGTAGTCAGAGATTTTAAGTCTGATATAAACCTGTCCTAACCATCAGGCTGCAGTCTGCAGACTGGTGGGATTCTACAATCTTGCTTCTTTTTTTTTCTTTTATGCATGCTAATCATCAATTACCTGAGCTTGGAAAAAAAGGAGTGGGATTTGTGGTTAGCTGATGCACCCAGGAGACAGGGAGCTGCATTTACACCATGCTCTGATGAATGCATATATCACTTACACTAATTGGAAGTGGGACTGAAGTCTAGCTCCCTTCCCTCCAGTAAGTGACTAGTCTCTGGGTTTCAAAATTACATTTACTAATCTCTCTCTCTCTCACTGGTCCAATTCATACTGAATTATTTCATGTAAAGTGCAGCAGCTTAAGGAAGGGGTGAAAGCATCTACTTCCCCTCTACTGGACAAGTCCACAGCAGCTGATACCCTTTTGGCTGGAATACCCTGTGCACACGTGCAGGCTTCATCTCTGGCAGCACACCAAGGTTTCTCAACATTGAGGGGAAGGTTCTGTTGAGCATCCTCTCAGATAAAGACAGACAGTATTTCCTCCATGGAAAAAAATGATTCCTGCATATTTTGAGTGGGTTTGATTTTTTTTTTTTTAACTGGTTGGGGTTTTTTGGTTGGTTGTTTTTGGGGGGGGGATTTTTGGTTTTTTGTTCATTTGTGGGGGGGTTTTGTTTGATTTTTTTCAAATTTAAACAAGAGTTGTTTAATTTCAGGAGTGTGCATAAAGCTGTGAATTCATTCTCAACAAAAGGCAGCTCCCCGCAGTTCAGAGTAAAATACCAAAATCTTCCAGAGCTGCCCCTTCTTTTGCATTACTATTACACAAAATCTCACAGACACAACTGGCTGCTTCAGTTCTCCTCCTTCTGTAATTCCAGTGAATTCTGCTGAGCAGCTTGGCACCTGAAGACACTAACAAGTACCACTGTGGCACATCCACCTTCAGAGATCTGACCCAGAGTGATTTATTAAGCCTCACCCAAGATGTGTGCAGTGGACAGCAGGGTTAAACTTGTCTCCTGAATCTTAATGTGAAATCTTATCTACCAGATTACCCTTTCACTGAAATTTGAACTTCCAGAAATCTTGACAACCAGATGCTCTTTAGTTACATTTTAGCACCTAAGGATTTAGTCATGCGCATATTTCCCAGGTCAAAGTCTGATTTGCAGGATCAAAAGCAATTATTTTTCATTTTATGCTTCATGGGTAGACATTTTGTAATATGAAATTTCACTTGACTGTCCTGTTTAATGTATTGATGATTTCTTTCTTAATTTGACTTGAAATTATTATTACTTTCCTAACATATTTTTCATATGCAATAAAATTACTTCTTTCCCTCCTTCTTTTTCTCCCCCCCATTTTTTGGTTTTAAACATATTGTGCAAGGGAAGTGTCATCATGACTTCTGAAGCTTGAAAAAGAAGGGCAGTACATTCCAAAAGGCTCAAGAAAAATAGGTTTGAATAGCAGTAGTGCTTACTGACCCTCAATGAAAATAAGGGTAGCTGAATAGGACCATTTAGAATGCCTAAAAAATTAGTTTATTTCTGTTTTATATTGTTTACACAGGAGGCAGAATTTATTCCTTAAGGCTCAGGGACACTCTGCACTTAACAAAGTGGTATGATTGTCATTATAAGCCTGAACAAACAACTATCCTTGCATGGATCTAGGCAAATTGACTGAATTCCATAGCTTGGGACTGTAAGGTACCAAAACCCTAAACCAGAGGCAGGGGAAAGGGAGACAATATTATAAAATGCATGTTCTGTTGTTTATGCTTAGCAGCAAAGATGATAGAGAGGCAGCTGATGGCAATCAGTACCCAATGAGCAAGCTTCCAAAGAGGAAAGTCTTGCCACTGTGGGTTAACAGGGTCAGATGCAGCTCACTAAGATTCTGGTTATCTGCAGACCAGTGAGAGACCACCAGAATGTGACACAACTTCCAAAAAGTGTTATAAAGGAGGTGGAAGTTAGTCTTTTTTTTTTTTTTTTTTTTTTTTTTCCCTCCCATCACCTTCTTGTGTCCCACTTCCCTCACAGAACTGCTCTTTTGTCAAGACAAGTTGATTCATAACTTGGGAGCAGAGCTCAGGGCATTGAATTTAACTTTCAGATTTCTGGACAGGTCTCAAGCTGGTATTTACAGAAAGCCCCTGGAAAATGATCTCAGTCATACTGCTGACTATTCAAAATGAAAGATATACAGAAGGAGAATCTGTTGACATCTCAATCCAAAAACATGATTTACAAAGGCTTAATGATAGAAAAGATCATAAGTTGATCTTATCTGTCCACTTCCACTTAGCCTTATAATTTCCATCACTTTTCAAAGAGGCCAAAGAGTTGTTTGTGTCTTGGAATGGCTCTGTTTTGAAAAAAAAATTTCAAAACCTGGAGAAGCTGCTGCCATATGCAAAAAGAAGCTGGGTGAGGGAAGAGAATATTTAACTCAAAGTTTATTTGCCATCATTATTAAAACTTAATTTTGTTTTATTTTATTTTTGTATTGATACTGTTTCCCAGTGCTAGGCTTTCTTCCACTAAGACCTCCTTAGGACCACACATGGATACATTCATAAATCCTAATAACTGCAATTTCCATCTCAATGAATCTAAACACCAAGGCAAACCTGACTCAACAGAAATATCTGCAAGAAAGTATGAACATTTATTTTAGAATTTAAAAAAAAAAAAAAACAACCAAAAACCGACAAAGCAGCCCTGGGATAAATTGGAAGGAGCTGCCCTCTTTTTCTTACTCAATATAAAAAAGCATCACTTGAATTCCTAAAGTTCCCTTATTCTTTATAAACATAAAAGCAGTGAACTGCCAATGCAAAGAGAATGTTACAGCCCCATAGGTGCTGCACAAAGAAAAGGGATGCCAGGGACAGTGTCTCAGTGGCTGATTTAAGAAGAACAGGAAGAAGGCTCACAGGTTCCCTCATGCAGTCTTCACACTAATAATTACAGTCTATAGGTCTCTACCTGTAGAAAGGCAGAAATTTGCCAAATTTGCTTTGTGTCCATATTTCTCTTCCTACTTTAAATGACATTTATGCATGGTAGGTAGGTTACCTGTCAAATCCTGAACTAGTGATCCTTATGTTCACTTGAAAGAAATGAGAACTGCATTAGGATGATTTATGTTGTTCTAAAAGAAAAATGTCCTCCTTATGTCACTATTTCTCTCCAGTGACTATAAAAAATAGGAGACTAGCATAAACTGAGAGTTGTAACTTAAATATTTGTAATTAGGTGAGATGAATTTCATGTTTTGTAAGTAGAACCTCAGGCAAAAATACCTTACGTATGTTGTTCATATAAGTGGCCAGAATGGAGAGTTCTAACCATAAAATTAATTAAGATCAATTAACATATCAACCTAAGTCGTTCTATAAAGCCTGAGGAAGAATAATATATCATGGTTTGTACTTAGAGTAAAACAGAAACAAAAAGAAATACAAATGTGACACTCTTGGGTTTTGTCAACTTTGTTTTTCATCATTTATGTGATTGATTTAAAAAGAACAGCAAAACATGGAAGTATTTTTATTTGGTTTTGATTTGTGTGTGTTATGTGTCTCAGCTATGTTTCTCTCTCTGGTATCTTGATCTGTAGGATTTTCCAGATCTATCATCTGCTACATTCTGAGTAGGAAGCCTGTATAAAGCCAAAGAAAGAATACTTCCTCCTTTATCCTGGCCCAAACCAGGACAATTATTTTTTAATAGAAATGTCTAAAATAACTCTTTAGGTAAGCAGATTCTTCTCTGGAGAAACTCTATAGGCAAGGCAACTTCTTGAGACCTTTCCAGCTCTATGTTCAATGATTTTTTACTTTTATGTTTAGCTGCAATAAACAACTAGAAAGCATGTCTATCAGGACATGGATTTCGTTGGGAGAAAACTGAGGAAAATCAGGACACAGGCTGAACAGAGAGCTTCAGAACAGCCAGATGAATTACTTGCAATTGACACGTGACTCAAAATGTACAATAATAATTTTGGAGGATCATTAGAGTTTGAAATTTCATGTTTATATGAGTTGCCAAACTCATGTTATTATTCCTCCACTAGTCTGTTCAATTAGTTAACATCACAGAACAAAAATTGGCTCTTTTTATATTGCTTGGTAGATGCTTCATAGAGAAATGCTTGATTGATAGGAGCACTACATGCTATAGATAAGCATGTATGTAAATGTTCCTTTCTCTCATTATGCACAGGGATTGCTGGCATTCCAGAATGTGAAAAAAATCTTTGGATTTTTCTCTCTGCTCTTTGGCTGCACTTATACTGAGGACAGCCTTATTCTACCAAAAACATCCTTGAAGACAAGAATTGGGTCTAACAGGAGTGGCAGAAGGAAGGTGGTAGAAAGTGTCCCATCTGAGCAGAACTCCATCCACCTGATGAGTGGGTAGAGAGATGATTTATGCAATCAATTACCAGAAACAGCTGTTGGCAATGATATTTATTAGTGACTGCATCTGTAATTAAGGCCTAGTCACAATGGAAAATAAACTGCTTATCCTTAATGTGCAAAGTCTTCTGGAGATGGAAAGACAGAGAGCACCTCTCCTGTGTTGGGTTTCTGTTGTGCTTCTTTGATTCAGCTGTCCTTGGTTCAGCTCAGCTGAATGTTAATTACTTTCCTTCTCATCCAAGTTTCTCTCTACAGAGAGGAACTGTACTGACCCACCAGGGAAAGGAAACTGCTGATGCTCAACTTGTTTGAACAGCTCTACATTGCTACCATGAGAATGTGTCTTACAAAGCAGGAACTATTAGATGATAGATAGATATTGCTATCTAGAAGGTCTGAATAGGTAGAAAAATAGAGAGACAAGCAGGCAGGCAGATGAATAGTTCTGCTGCTACTTGACTGTTTCAGATGCCAAGATTGCAAGTCTAACAGACTGACTGATTGATTATCCTCCTCCTAGATACTTAATGGTTATAATAATAGCTGAGGTCAATCTGCCAGCAGTTGCTCATGAAAAGTAATTAATCTGGTTCGTACCCTTTCCCAGGGGAAAATAAATTATGTATATATCTTCCTTTGGTTGTCCTTTGCAGACAGAGTTTTCTGGCTTCTATAGCACTCTCAATCTAGATTCAGAGTAAGGGTTTATTTATAAGAGAGAGAGAAATTTAAGGTCTGTGAAAGTTCAGAAGCAAAGTGTCAATCATCTGAAGGTGAAAGCAATTCATAAAATTGAAGGTGTCTGTGTGAGCCACTCTTGGCAACTGCACACCTGGATGAACAAGGATTTTTGGAAAAAACATCTTTTTTTCGGCCAGACAGATGAAACTGGATTCATCTCACTTAACAACAAAGTGTCTTTTGCCCTGAAATGATCAGGCAGTTGGACTACATAATTGTTGTAGGTCTCTTACAATGGAATTTTGTCATTCTAATTCAATTTTTCAAGCTATGTGTGTAGGTGGTCAATGGAGAAACACACGCACTTCCCAATGTTCATGCAGTCTCCCTTAAGGTGTGGCTAACAAGAGGAGAGATGAATTAGTGGTTGGATTGGATTTAATTTTATTGACCATAGAAGTGGTCTATACAACCAGCTTAGATTTTTTTCCTAACTTCAGAATGGCTAAAACAAAGCAAAAGAACTTGCACTGCTTACTATTTTTTGGGACTAATTTATTTTCATCACTCATTAATTCTTTTTTTATCTCTATGAAGACTTCCAGGACATATTCCTCCTGCCCTCATTTCACAGAGCCTCCCATGAGGCAATGTCTAGACATCAAAATGCAATCTAAACTGAGGATTTTAAGCTTGCCTGCAGCAATTAGCCATGTAGGTTTAATTGCCATGTCGTCAGATTTATACATTAAAATCTGTTACACACCTTTGAAAAGTCTCTCCCTCTGCTTCTACAGTAATATAAGCAAAGGCTTGCTTCTGCTTTCATGCTTTCTGTCACCTAAGAGGACTAAACACTACAATGAAGCTCTATGGGATCATGAATTTTCATTAATTCTTCTGCAATTGGCATACCTAATTAAACAACTTGCTTTCGTTGTCTGAGCACTGCCATCAGTGTTCCCTTTACAAGCTGCATTTTCTTTGCATTAATTTAAAAAAAAGTATTTCATAAAAGTTGCTGCTGCCTCTTCCACTTCTGCTGTTCTCATTCTTTCAGTCTTTGTTTTTCTTGAGACTCTGAAATGCTTAAAAGTCCTCATGCTTTCATTTCCATTCTCTTGAGAAGACGCTACAGTGAGAGACTAGAATGATGGCTTGCCTTTGGCTTCTAACCTCCAGACAGGCATTAAAAATAAGTTTTTTCTCAATTGCAGCACCAAAACCATGTTGCCATGGTAGTAACAATGTCATTGGATGAATGCTATGATGGGTCTTCACAGATTCCATTCAGCTTTGTTAGGAGACCCTTGTCATATCATATAATATAATTGGAGGTTAAAATCTCTACTTGGCCACATCTCAAGGGTCGGTAGTCCCACTCAGTCTCTCTTAGGGTACTGTTTTCAAACATGAGCAAGACACCAACCAAAACCTGACACCTAACTTAGTGAACAATAATGATAATCATACAACAATCCAGTATACCACAGTATATATATCACACAATCAAGCAGGTCTAGCAATTTGTACACTGGTCCTTCATCTTCCATCAAATTCTTACTCCACGAGGCTGCTAGCAGATGATTAAGAAAGGGATAGTTCTCCTGTCCCAACATAACTGCTGCCCTGAGTAATCCAAGGCATCTCAAAAAATGCAAGAGTCCTGTGTATGGACATCTGTATCAAGTCCTTGTTATTAATATTCCCACTTGGTGTGGTGGGATTTAACTTTCAAAACAGGCATTTAAGTATAAATGTCTATGGTATAAGTTAATTTTAATGCCTGAGTCAGCTACTTCTGCAAGTGACAAATTTTTAAATCTATTTTTTACAAGGTTAGATTTAGCCATCTAACATCTACACACTGTTGTGAAGCTAGATAGAAGTGCTAAAACCAACATATTATTATTAATGAATTAACATTATTAATTAATAATGGTCTATAAGGCAGGACAGAATTTGTCTCCTTTAACATGAGTAGTGGACTCTCAGAGATTTCTGCTTCTCCCCATTGCCCAGCCAGGGAGCCTTGTTTGACTAGTGGAGCATTAGAATTGTGGTGTTAGGCTATGAAAGTCCTAAGTTGCATTACTTACATTGCATTACATCCTATCTGAGTTGCATTACTTGGCTGTGGGTCAATACAGTTCATACTTGAATTCTATAGGAAAGCTAAGGTGAAAAAAAATTACCCTAAGGCAAGTCCTGTGTAGAGCACCACAGAAATCATAGAGCTGCAAATCTGACATTTTTTCATGTTTTTGAATATAAATTCCTGAGGAAATAATGAAGTAAAGGATAAGGGGTTTTTTCTTGGCTTATTCGTTTTTCATGTTAAACTTCATTTCATGAACACAGACCAAGTAGAGTTGCAGAGAAAAGCAGATAGGAAAAATCAGTTCTGAGGGCCATATTGCAGATCTAGTTGGTATTTTTAGTTTAGTTGCTCCCTGGAACAAATCAGGACATGCAGCAGCAGGGTTCTCCTCTTCAAAGACCTAGCATCTGAGAAGTGAGAGGAATAAATTAAACATTTTGCCTGTTGAATGTGTCCAAGGATGTCTCCTGAGTCTCTTGCAGAGGACTGTGAAGCAAACAGTAGAGCAATCAAGAGGGACAATTGAACAGGCTTTGACACTTCTCAGCAAGTTCATTTTCATTCACCTGCTACAGAGCAATTGCCCTGATTTTCTGTCTTATGTGCAGGATCTCTCCCTTCTGATTTTCTTTTGTGGGCAGCTCCACTTCCCATCTCTTTTTCACTTTCTGCATCTGCACCATCTCACAGAGCTCCTCTGCTCTTCCTTCTGTTTCTCCTTTAACTTTCCTTCTCACTCTGGCCTTGTTTTTTTCAGAAAGAAAAATGCAATGCTGAAAAATATTCAGCCCACTTCTAGCTGAAGCACAGTTTAAAAGAAGAAGGCTTGCAAATGCATGCAGCAGAGACAGAATTCATCTTTGATTCTTGAACTGGGATTCATATGCCCTCATTCAGATGCTTAGTTGCCTAAAAATTAAACTTCTAAATTAACCACAGAACCCTTTTAAAGCCACCGATGAGTAATATCACACCTGCAGTGTGGTTCATCTCACTGTCTTACATGTTTTGTTTAGGAAAAAATAACCACCCTCTGAAGGGCCTGTCTAGGGTCCTGTCTGTATAGGAAGTCTGTGACACACCTTGGTTTGGATCAGATCAACTATATGGAAAAGCTTGTCTGATGCAAGACAATTAAAAAAAAAATTAATAAAGATTATAAAAGTTTAGGAATTTTGCTTTAGTTTTGCCAAAATATTGATAAGAAAAGGAAACACATGAATCAGGAAGCCTTAGATGATTGTTTAAACTGCAATGAAGAGGTCAACTTGTACTCTGCTTCTTACTCTTGATATCATTTATATTTCTCACATCATCTCAAAGCTTAAACTTGAACCTTAAGCTTATTCAATGTGATTTCCAGTGGACCTGTTCTGAAAAGGCGAAGACAGTTTTCTTCAGGCTTGGATTTTTCCCTAGGCAGAATTTGACTTGATATGAGCATTCCTTGCAGAAGGCAGCTTCTGAGCAATGCCACCAGTTTCCCTTTGACTTGGATGCTCATGTGCATCCCTTGCCCCAAACCTTCTTGCTCCACTGCTCCAGGAGCCCCATACCTGCTTTCCAGCTGAGCATCTGCAGCAAAATTGAACTATTCACCATGCCACCAGGGTTAGAGAGGGGATTGTTCCCCTGAACTTGGCACTGGTGAGGCAACACAAGACTTATGAGGAACATCTGAGGGAACTTGGATTGTTTAGTCTAGAGGAGAGAAGGCTGAGGGGAGTTCTTGTTGCTCTCTACAATTCCCTGAAAGGAGGTTGTACTGAGCTGGGGGTTGGTCTCCCACTTAGCTGGTGATAGGACAAGAGGAACTGGCCTCAAGCTGAGCCAGGGGATGTTGAGATTGGATATTAGGAAAAAATTCTGTACAGATAGAGCGGTCAGGCATTGGAACAAGCTGCCCAGGGAAGCTGTGGCTGCCCCATCCCTGGAATTGTTCAAAGCCAGGTTGGATGGGGTCTTGAGCAACCTGGTCTGGTGTGAGGTGTCCCTGCCCTTGGCAGAGGGATTGGAACTGGATGATCTTTAAGGTCCCTTCCAACCCAAACCATTCTACGATTCTAAAATACTTCAACATGGACTTGGTCACCCTCTTTCAAAACCAGTAAGCTATTTGAAACATCTAAATTTCATCAAGGAACAATTTCTGACACATATACTGGCCTTCAAAACCAACAAAGAAATCATTAACAGGAAGTTCCAGCCAGTTGTAATGTTCCAGCCAATGTAATGTCGTAATTTTCTTTTCATTAATTTTAATATTTCATTGCTCAAATATGTGGCTGTAAAGAAAGACAAACGGGGTACTAATGAAAATGTTGTACATGGCCAAACCCTGAGCAGTCATCTGTGAAGAAGAAAAGAACAGGAAAATCAGAGGAATTTAGCTTCCCTTTTTTCTCATTTTGTCACTGTATGACTCAGCAAATGTTCCTCTCCATCACCCATCAGAAGCTGAGGTACCGAAGTTCTGGAAGTTTTCTTGCTGGGTACGGAGGTAAACACTTCCTACTAAAAGCCTCTGAATTGTTTTCAAATAGATGATACATCCAAGTACCAGAAGGAAAGTAGTAGAAAAAAATAGAGAGAGAAGCAAGAACCCAATATTTTAAATGCAAGTTGTGAATTAATCAAATTAAATTATATTCTCCACTGTCTGGGAGGAAAGAAAATTACTGGTGTTCCAATAGTTGCTACTTTATTAAAAGCCACTCTATTTTTTTTTCCCAAAGCTTTTAAAGCAGAGGCAGACCAAGATTAAAATACAACCAGTAGTTAAAAGCTACTTTGCCTTTGTTACTGAGCTTCTGAAAGGGCACTCAGGAAAACAGATGCATTAAAAGCTGAGGGATGGAAATAGACAGCTCTTGCCTCTGGAGGCTTCAGTCTCTTTTGTCCTATGTCCATGCAAATGCCAGAAACAGCAAAACAAGTGTCACATGCCAGCAAATTAGGTAAACATCTGCCTAAATTAGGTAATGAAAACAAACCTTGAGATTTTCTGGGTGGTTCCGTGAGAGAAATCAGGATGTGAAAAGGTATTTGGTGTATTTAACCTACTAATAAGCCCAGAATTGGGACCAAGAAAGGGCTATAACTTTACTTTTAATGTGTCCAAGAAACCTTCGATACCAGGAGCAGGTTACAGAGGGAGATGGGTTGTCCCTTTGCTAATCAGTGACAAAATGTGAAAAATCACAAGCAATCATTCCTGAATAATGTTGGACCCAGCACACTCAGGCTTATCTGCTGGAAAAGCCAGAGATATTGTGCCAGGGGAGACAGATTACCCCCTGTTCTGGGGTCTGCATATCCACACAGGTTTCTGGAAGTCTCCTGTCTGGGGGACCAGAAATATCCTTCTAGGTCCTGACACATCCTAGCAGGACAGCAGAAGGGCTCCTGAGTGCATGAGGTACCCTGTGGATGCCAAACTAAAGAGCTGACTGGTAAGACAAGAAAACTGACACCTCTACTGAGAACCAGCTTTGAGGTGTCTCCAGGCTGGTCTTGAATGCTGTAATTTTGTACAGTGCCAGCACAGGGAGGGCAGGCAATGCTCACAACTTTCTGCCACTTGTCTGCACGCAGAAGATCAGACTGGGAGGGATTATCTGGTTTAGCCTAATCATTCAGGGATCATCAGGATAAACTGGCTACATCATCAGATGATCTTGCTGGGTTTCCTTTATAAGCCATGCAAGAGCTAATGAGGGGAGTCTGCAGTGCAATTCATCTCATCTTAGCACAGAGCAGCTAAATCAGATCAGTAAATCACATTTCAAAATGATCTATTTCTCTTTCAACTATAAAGAAAGCCTTGCCTCCTACCTCTTAGATACACTGAGCTCTTAGATGGCCAAAGAATGCCAAATTAATCCCATCTCTTTGCACTGGACCAGATGAGCCCAAGAGGATTGCACCTCTAATGTCAAAAGCTTTCTTTCTTCATAAGTGTGCCATTATGAAGACCATAAGTCATACTGTTCCTCTGGGAGAAACGACTTCAGGATGAAAAAAAAAAAAAGAAAGAAAAGAAAAAAGAGAAAAGATCATCACTAAAAGGGAAGCCCGTGATACATTTGTTAGGTTTTAAATAGTGTATTTTGTTTTGTAAGGGTAGTAGTTGTCTTCATTTTCTGCCCAAAGATCCTAGAACAAGTTTTACTTTAACAAAGATACAAAAAACATTATTTGGATCAATATAGTCCCTGTTCTAGAAAGAGACTTAAGTGTGTATGCAGTATTAACCACATGAACATGTCAAGTTCACTTCCACTTCCACATCTGCTGTGCATATTTTCTGAGCATACAGCAAAATTTCAGAACATTACAGAGACTCTAAAATCAGTAGAAAATGTTAATTTTTTCAATAAAACATTGATGTTTCCAAAATATTCCATCTAGCTTTGTCTATGAAAGGAGTAGTAAGTTAATATTTCCAGCACCTTCACTGTTGCAGCCTTTTATTTATCAGAAGGAATGTCACTGTTATTTTCTGTCAGCTCTGTAATCTGTGATGGTGGCATGTGGAAAATGATTCTATTACCATTAGTCTAGGCATAAAACTCTGCTTTTTATTCATTCTTTCTCTTTTACCTATCCACAGGCACTCGAAAAAAAAAAATTATTTATTTACATAAATCCTACAATTTACAAAAAACCTACCAGAACTGGAATCCATCTGTATTTCATGTCTAACTCTTCTACTAAAATTGACCCTCACAGAGGTCACTACAAACCCCCAAGATTTTTTCTTTAAAATTCATTAAAAATATTAGGACTCTATAAATGCAGAAGTAAAATAAGAATAAAGACAGGGAACTAGTCAGATTTTGTCACAACACTAGGAAAAGGTGGAATACACGATTTTTAGACCTGACTTTTCAAATGAATACAGTAGGGTCACAACCAAGTGACCAAACCACCACAGGGACACCTGTGAAAAAATTTCCTACAACTGGAAACAACCAACCTGCTGTGGCACTACGCCAGGTCAGCCATTAATTCTCTTTTTTTCTTGGCATCTCACGGGGATTTTAAAGCTTGACTTGAACTCTACAACCACAGCAATACTGCTGCTTGTGCCTGATGTGCAGGTTCTTGCACCAAATCCATGTTTGCTGTTGGATGGAGTATAGCCTAAAGGAGCCCTGCTGCTGGCAAGAATTATTTTCACTTCAATATTTGTTCTGAGGCATGGATTAATACATTCAAATGATTCAGCCTTTGCTTTGTCAACTTTGCCATCTGTCTGCTTCTTTGTAGTCTGTCCAAATGGGAGGAGATAGCCTGCAGAAGTCCAGCTCCTCCCAGATATTCTCCCCAACAATTCAAGGAGCCTTGGCAGTCCTCAGAGGGACTGCAATGCATTCTCTTTGTGCTTGGGGTTGTCTGTAGACTGCCCTGGAAAGTGATTATGACCTTGAGTGGTCTCCACTGTGGCTGCAAAAAATGGCTGTGATACATCTTCCACTTAGCTGTCTCTCAAGAGTGGCTTGCAAACAGCTTTTCAGGAAGTTCTCCGGTCCTGTTTGGTGGTTCAGAAGACTGCAGACCATGCTCAGGGTATGAGTGTGAATTTCTTCAATGCCTGAATCCACACTTACAAGCACAAAAACTATACAAGACTTGGCAGGTTGGCTTCAAGGGCCCCTTGGGCTCATCAAACTGGGGGACATCCAGTGCCAACATATGGCACTGCCCAGTAGAGAGGCCACCAGGTGCCTTTATGATATTTCAGCAATCCCAGGCAAGAAGAAAAGGAAGAAAGATGTAATGCCCTGGCCATAGGATGGATAGTGGTGCTATTGGTGCTGTACTGAATGCTGAGAGTCTCACTGGAAAAATGGAGAAAGAATTCATCCACTGAATGGAACATCTTAATTGGGATGTCTCAAGGGAATCAGTCCAAACTAAAATCTGATTTCAGGGGGATGAGACCTGCGAAGGGACCGGCTGCCACCTAGTGGAGTTGTGATGTGTCTTTAGACTAAAATAAATATATAAATAGTACATATGGGAATAACTAACCTCTAACCTCTAGGTTAAATAGCCTCATCACTTGAGAAAAAGTAATTAAAAAAAATAAAGTAGATGAGACACCAATGGCACTGAGGACAAAACCACACCATAATCACAGGCAACAGGGGACAAAGGAACCCTGAGGTTGTCTTGCTCACTGTTTCTTGAACAGTTTGTATTTTCCTCTTACTTCTGTCCAAAAACACACAAGGTTTTTCATTCCCAGTTAAAGAAACGTTGGGCTGTTTCAGAATACTCATATAGGATTTAAGTTACCTCCACCCCATCTAGCTAACTAGCATGTGCATTTTTCAGCACAACTGACCAGTACCATTTATTAATTTTCCCAGCATCATCCAGAACGTGCAGCAGGTCTAGCCTGTTGCTGATGGTGCCCAAAACCCCTTGGGAAGGGTGAAGCACAGGGCAGGCACCTGCACTACTTCCCTGAGAACATTCCACTTGTATCTCTGGCAATTTCCAACTTTTCCACTCACTTCTCCAATCTTGTCTTAAACCCACAGACATTTGATGTCTATCAAGGCTTTCCAAATTATTGTTGTGCTGGAGGTAAGGGAACTTTTCAAGGGAAAAATCTTTCACCTCCACCTTGACACGACTCATTTTCCCTTAATGTGCTTTCATGCCCCTTTATGAAATTTTTCCATGTTTCTGTAGAACACACTGGATACAGAAGCACAGTTAATACAATATAAACAGATTTTCATGTGCTTTGTCCCACCAAGATGATTTGGGGTCAATATTCTGTTTTACTCATTGTTATTATTTGTTCAGTAAGGAGACAGAGAGAATCCTTAGCCTCTTAATGCACTTAGTGAGGATATTTCTATAGTTTCTGAAATAATTTCAAAACATCAGAATGAATTCTAACACCGAAAAAGATATTTCTACATTCTGTATGCTGATATCAGCACTCATGAAGACAAGGAACTGATCTGGCTGGAAACCAATCTGAATTATTAAAATAAAGAATATGTTTGGACAGAAGAAGGGAGGCACTACCTCACCCTCTCATCATTTCCTAACCTTGGCTTAGCTGAAGCAGCTAGAGATGAATTCCATTCTCAATTTAATAGTGTGGATCCAGCTGCTTGAGCTGATGATGGGGAACCCAGCTTAATCATTTCTGCTTCATCCATTTTTATTGGAATAAGGAAAAAGGTCCACTTCAGCATCCTTCTTCCCACCTTCCTAACACTGCTCTATCAAATTGCAAGATGAAAATTGGGTCAGTGAATAATTTCCTCTGTGGAATAACAGGTAAGTGTGGCAAGAAAGGAATATTTTTTTTTCTATTTTAAGCATACAAAAAGTGGTTGAGAGCTCAATCTAACACGAGTTGAATTTGGGAAAACAAAATGGACACCTGGAACCCCCACAATTTGGAAGTGGATTGACCAAAAGAAAGGACTATATAAGCTAAGCTTGGAACAAATTGTTCAGTCATCATCTGGAAAGCTCTGCACGTGGCCAACTGTGATCCAGATAAAATGGTCAAGCTCCATTGAAAGGAAAAGTAAAGAAACACAGATTTGTTGCAGACATTTGTGTGTACACTACAACATTAGGTATTTATTTTACATGCTCCTTTCACTTTAGGAAGGGTTCTTGCTGTCCACTTTGGAACAGGAGTTTTGTCCAGTCATATTCAAAAAGTCAGGAAAATTCTACATAAAATTACAAGTCACGTTTTCATGTTTTTCCTCATACTGTAAAATATTAATATAAATTAAAGTGGATAGCCCTTAAACTAAAATATAGCAGAAATAAACATTATGACATGAAATATGAACATTAGGTATTTTTATTTGCAACTACACATCACTGATGTTCTGCAAGCATAAAAATAATGAAATATTCATACAGACTGCAGTTCACTTTTTATGCTTTTTAGTTATGAGATTTTTCACAGCACGTTATAAAATCATTTTCACTAACCAAAAAATCTCATCATCATTCTGACATATTTTGCAGTAGGAGAGATCTGATTAAAAGCTTTATTTTTTATGGGTAATTGTGAGACATTCACCTTAAGGATGTTGTATTAATATAAGAGCACAATTCAAGCTAGGCAGTGATTGTATGGTTGTCTCCCTCCCAATCAAAGATGGTGTTGATTATGTGTGTCTGACTTCAGTTTCAATTTCCAGACCTCTCCCCAACCACAGAAGAGAGACATTGTAACTAAAAAATGTTTCATATTTGTTCCCAAATTATTATAGAAAGAAAGGAAGGTCTCCCTTTTCCTACAAATAAACACAAGCAACACAGAAGGTCTGGGATCTTGATACATGGGAAGATCTCAGGTATAAATTAGTTTAGATAACAGATCTTGCCAGTAGATATTTTATTAGAATAATCCATATAAAGTTCACTAAACACTTTGGGCTATCTAATAATTTAGTGTTTTCTCTTCTCTACAGTGTCCTAGAATAAATCAATGTCATTATCACTGTAGGACACCCCCTGGCAGAGATACCAAGTGTTTACTCTATTACAGTTGGAATCATACTTCAAATAAAGCTGAACACTGAAAAGCTGCCCTTGCTTCCCTCAATTCTTAAATTATTTCATGATATAAAAACAATAATAGCAACCTTGTTTTGATTCTGGATAAAGTCAGAAAAATAACAAATCTTCATTGTTAGCCATCACGTGATGCACCATTTAATTTTGTTAACATAAAATCTGTACTATTGGTAGAAGAGACTTTGCTATGGCTGTTGATTGCCATTGAAGTTATTAATAGTGATAACAGCTGGAGAATCCAATAAGCACTGAATTAGAAAGAAAAAAAAATACATTGTAAAAGGCTGATTGCATAAGAAGAGATTTGAAAAAATTGTACAAAATTGATGTGCAAGAGCTGAAGACAGCTCCTGAGCTTACCAGAATGTTATAGTAGAAGAACCTAATCAATTATTCTACGGTGAGATATTTCCATTTACAAAAATAAACAGAAGACATAGTCCCTACTGATGCCATGCTGTCTAAAATACCACTTATTTTTAGGAATCTGACATCTATCTTTGGGGACAGAAGGAAAGCGTTTATCATTGTCACATAATTGGCCACAATACAACATAAAAGCCAAGTCCAAATGACTTAATTTTTACCTAAGCTTGCAAAAACCTGGCAGTTGCACATAAAACTGCTCATCTTTTCTTCCACAGCCTGCAGTCAGGCCAGCTCAACCATCATGCCTGGAAGCTGCTTTTTACTTCTGTCTTTAGTGAGCCCTGTAGCAAACTGCACACTCTGGGAATGGTTCTCTGTCCTTAGGTCAGTTTTTCCATTGTTCTGGCCCTACTCCAAGCGAAAGTAAATCATACTTAGCAAAATTTATTCATGAAAGGTTAAGGAGTTTCTGCTACTCACACTTCTCATAGCTGTTTTATCAGACTTTGCATGTGACAGACAAGAACTTGCAGAAATGTAATCTTATGGGAGAAGTGTGCACATGCCTTCTAAATTAATGTTAAGCTTGGTAAAAATTACCTAAATTCAATGCCATGCCTTTCACGAAAAACTGAATAGCTTAAATGTTTAAATTCTATTTAACACTTTATATTCAAGATTGAATTTTTCTAAAAATTTAATGAAACCTTAATATCTATGCCACTCCTAGTCATAACTGATATAAATATTCTAATTAGGTAGCTACAGTCATGCCTTCTGATTTCAACCTCTCTTATTTTCAGTTTCAGCTATCCCACAAGGGCTTTTCAGAGACCAACACCCTCAATTCCTTCTCAGGGCTGCTGTCAATCCTTTCTCTTCCCAGCCTTTAATTGTTCTTGGGATTGCCTTGATGAACCTCATGTGGTTTGCATGGGCCCAGCTCTCAGGCCTATCAGGGTCCCTCTGGATGGCATCACCTCCTTTGCTGAGGGTACACTGAATTCCTCCCTGAGCAAGAGATGTTAAACAGCACTGGTCCCAGCACTGACCCTTGAAGGACATCACTCATCACTGCTCTTCATTTGGCTGTTGAGCCACTGACCACAACTCCTTGAGTGGAACCACACAGACAATTTCTTAGCCACTGAGTGGTCCATCCTTTGAGTCCATGTCTCCCTAATTTAGATGTTGTGTGGGACAGAGTCAAATGCTTTGCAAATTTCTGTTGCATGATCAGACTGGCAGGTCACAGAAATGTCTAGAACTGAGTGAAAATATATCTGCCTGTTACTCCTTTCTGGTTGGTGCAGTTAACTTTCTTTGTTCTTTTCCAAGCCCTGATGTTCCCATAGAAGAGGTTAATAAATCCATTAATCTGTAGGTTACAACAGCCACTGAGTAGCAAAAACCAAACAAACCCCCTCAAGAACAAGCATTGGGAATACAAATTTATTTTCAAGCTTATGAATATTTTATTCAATGGAGAGCAAAACCAGTTCTCACATAAGAAAATATTTAACAGTATTCCCAGACCATCTTACAGGGGTATCATTCTTTTGTTCTGCAAAAGTTTGCTTTTTTTTAAACTTATTTTCAAAGGCCAGTTATTCCTTAATGACCATCTTACAGAGCCTCATCCTTCCCAACACCTCCACGTCCTACTGCTTGACTAATAGAAATTTTCTAACCTGTAGCTACTGGAACAAAACCAGAACACAAGAGTGTATAATTTTTAATTATGAACTTGGAATCTTTTTCCTTCTAAAGAGAATATATAAGCAACAATAAAAGAGGATTTTTCAGTCATTGTGTTGCAGTTTGACAAGACATCCAGCTTCTTGTTTGTGTGTCTACTAAAGCAAAAAAAGAAACAAAGCTTGAATAAGCTGAACAGACTCCAGTTCTGAGGTTTGAATCCAAGTCTCCAGAGCTGATCAGAGGTGATGTCAGTGAACTGGTGTCAACTCAGACGTATTACGAGTGAAAGTGTATAGGAAGTGAAGCAAGAAGAGGAGATTTTTGAGCTTGCTGTAATGGAAAGTAGATTGATGAGAAGGGGGTTGTGTGTGTTTAGAAGGACAGATATTTGTCACTTCAACGATTGTCCAGCAAAAGACTTCCAGTGGACAGAACTGCTGAAGAAGTGAATCCTCTTCCAATTTACTCAGTATAAACTGCAATCATTAAGTCTTGTGGGGGGGTTGGTTTGTTTGTCACTTCTTTGTTTGCTTTCCCTAATCAGACTTTTATATGGGATTGCTTCAGATCCTGAGGCCATCTTTAGCACACAGATGTGGTCATTTTGACTCCAGAACTAGACGGCACAGTCCACCTCGTCCTCCTCCACACTGGCATAGGTCCATATCTCTTCCCGTGCCATCTCCTGCCAATTTCCGTTTGGACCTCAAAAGGAAAGGAGAATGATGTATTGTGGTCAAATACTGCTTGGGAAAAGACTAGTGGGAAAGGGGAAAGATGGAAATAGTGGCTGTAAAAAGGTAACATTTGGACATATTAGTCCAAGTTAGTTTCTCTGAGCTCCTTTTCTAATGGATAAAGTAGGATCCTGCAAAAATTATTTTGTCTGGCTTGTCTCAGCATGCCCATCACTCTGCACTGATGAAAATTTCTAGTGTGGGCAGCTCAGAGTTAGCATCCCATGTTGAAAAGAGTAAATGAACCCCACTGTTCCTTTCAAGAAGAAAGGACATACTGTTCCTATGCAGTGTTCCTACTTAAACACTATGGGCCCCAAAGTCAAGGTTTATTACTAGAGTTGCCACACAGGTAATTAAATTTTAAAAAGGCCCCACTTCTATTTTTAACTTACCTGTTTTCAATTTTACTTCAGTCCACCTTTCTCTGTTAAACTGAAATGCCTGTCAGCACTAAGTAACTTTCTTCCATCAAAGTAAATATACTTTGATATCTTTATGCATGGTTAAGTTGCCTCTATCTTCTTCTATAGAACAGAAGAGCTTGTAATCTCTAGTTCTAGAACTTTAAAATATTTAGTCCATCACTAAATATTTTTCTCAGCTTTTTTTTTATATGTTCTGCCATTTTTTGTAAATATCCCATTGAAAATTCTAGTAGTGGTCTCACCAATTTTTGCCTACACAAATAAACACAAAGAACATATTTCATGTTCTTCTTCAGTTGCTAAGGGATGTTGGTTTTTTTCCCTCTTGTTTCTAGAACAACATAATCTGAAGCAAATTTCTTAATCACCACTCACAAATTTGTGGCTGAGCAATAATATTATTTTGCTATTTAAGGCTGTGAGGGGAAAATCTTCAGAAATCAGGCGTCAGTTATTGACATCATTGCACTCCATGCATTATTTTGTTCACAGAAATATAAAGGGGGTTTTGATCAGCCACTAAAGTCTGCTTTCACATCTGATTCTAGGGAGAAATATGCCTTTCCAGTAGTTTAATAGGGAGAGTATCTGTAAATTGAAGTGCTGTATGTCTGGGCTGACAAGCTGAATGACAAGCTGTGGTTTCCCATCAGAAGAGGTCAGGATTATAAACAGAGTGAACAGGAGTGTCAATTGAACACAAGCAACATTAAAGCAGCCAAAAAATTTGTAGTCATAAATTAAACCAAAAGGCTAAGATGTGTTAATAGTTTGAAAACATTTGCTTCAATATGCCAGAAATTTCTGACCAAACTAAGTAGGGACCATGGCATGTGTAGCCTGTCTGAAAGTTTCAGCAACCCTAGATTTAAACTTGAAAAATGGAGATTTAGTCAATACAGCCCAGGGAATCTAGAGTGGGTCAGCTGTCTCTAACATAGACAACTGCACACAGTGATTTAAATACTACACTGATTGCCATGAACAGGGACAGGTGTCACCTCCAAACCCACCTTTGGCACTCGATGCCCTGTGTGGTGATGTATATGAGTCAGGAGACTCTTCCTTTTTAGGAGCTGCAGGTATAAACATGTAGATGGTTTGTGGAGGCTGAAACCAAACCCCAGTCATACTGCAAAATATCCAGTTAGGCTACTTTGTACTCAGAAAGAAGGGTGAAATTCAAGAGTTTCAACCTATTGTAAAATATGGAGGGTGAACTCTTATGTTAAATATATAATTGTTTTAATATGCATTCTTACCACAATATCTAGACTACATAAATTAACATAGACAGTAGGCTAAATGGAATGATTCCTGTCCCATCAACAGTAAAACTCTGAGCAATATACATTTGAAATGGAAAAACAGATTTATCGATGTGAAGAAATATTAGGAAGATTCATGAGCATATTAAAATTACTAGAAAACGATATTTTGGTGAGGACAATGAGCATAAATTCAATTTTTTTTCAATTTAATCACAGACTTTTAGTAGCTGTGTACCTCTTTGCATCATTGCAGCAAATGATACTTTCATTTTTAGGTCTGGACCTTGCATGGGTTTCCTAAGGCAAACTTTAGTACGAAAAAAAGGTACAGAAAGGATAAAAAATGCTTGATGGAATAACAAAGTAGTAAAAGTTCGTTTCTCCACTAGATGGCTTCATTCCCATGAAGATAATTGAAAGGAAATTCAGCTTCACTGGTCCCCATGTTAATAGACAACCCTGAGCAACTTAAAAGATTTGATTACCTGTATGAAAAAGAATATTAACTCTATAAATCTGCCAGCAAAAGCAATATTTTAAAGGAAAGTTTTCTTACCTCTTGGTTCAGGAAACAGTAGAGAACTGCTACAATAAAACCCTGAAAGATATTAATATATAATATATGTGTATACACATATAAAAGGCTTGAATTTTAACACAGCTTGAAACAGCCACTTGCGTTATCTGACTTCTTGACAGGACTGTGCATGTGAATCAATAAGTATCACTAGAAGTTGGAATATTGTTATAAATTAGAAAAATTCCTTATGTATATCCCAAAAAGCTGAGCAGGCAGATAATCAACTAACGTGTAGCACATCACCAAAGTCAGCAATGAGATCTGGATTGGCAAGAGCAGGTGATAGTGTAACTAAAGCTCTCCCACATTATGCTTAGGAAAGTGTAGCCCCTCACACTGTGAGTTAACAGTTTACAGAGTGCAAATCAGGAAGGGAACACAGACTTCATGAGGAGACCCATGGATAGAGCTGACACAGCCTTCTTGTCGACTTCTGTGTCTGTGCCTTGTATCAGATGAGATCAAATTGTGGCCTGTTGAATACTTTTGTTAAGATTCTGAACTGAGATAAATCCCGGAAAATTTTAGGAGATCAATCGACCTATGTGATGAGATACCACCTTTTTGTTCTGTTAACCTGTTCCTTACACTGTTAATTAACTCCATGAAGGGCAGCTCCTGCCAAGGCCAGGATTAAGATGTGGAGGGTTCATTGGACAGGGCTGACACATTTAATAAAATCCTCAAGCAGACTAAAACAGCACAGCTGCTGGATTTTGGGTGATGCTCACTGAGAAATGATTCAACCATTCAGAGGGAGCCATGCTGCCTGGTGAAGTTTGGTGAGATTGTCCATAGCTCCTCCTTCTTGGCTCTGAGGTGCAGCACAGAGAATGAGAGGAAAGTAAAGGGCACCTGGATGCTGCCTTGCTCATAACTCAAGTAGCAAATCCACCTGGAGGGGATGTCAGAGCAGACACAGTAAATGCTTTTTTTGGCCCCAAGCTCTTCAAGATGTCCATACCCTGTGTGCCCCTGTGTGGGGCATCCAAAGTCCACCAAACATTTTGCCTACCCAGGAGGAAAAGGCATGGGGTGTTCCCAGTCTGGGTGAGGCTGATCTGTGCACCAGGCACAAACATGTGATGTTTATTTGCATATCAGTTTTGCCAAAGAGCTGGCATGGGGGCTGGTCCTACAGCTTAGTTTGTCCCTGGATAATTTAATGTCAGCTCAAATAATTTTTTCTTGACAATGAAGTTATATGTACTATCAGAGAAGCTATGGGTATTACCATTGGTAGCAAAAAAGTTTTTTCTATGCTTGTCTTTGACCCACCATCCAATTTTCACATGCATCTGAAAGACCTGCCCTTTTATTTGCAAAATCTGCAAATATACAGGCTACCCTGCAACCAGGCAGCATGTCCTCAGACACTATAACTCAGCAAAGAACCATGAACTCTGTGAGGAGAGAGCAGCTCCAAGATCCAAAGATTTTTTGGTGTGATACCAGTTGCCACGTGAACACTAGGTTAAAATCTGCCAACAAGGAATAGAATCCTCTGGGGCCATTTTACCTGAAAAGATCCAACGCAGAGCTCTAAGTAAAGGCGAACCCCCAGGCTGGTGTATTCTGGGAGAAAGTTGAAGACAATATAATGTGTTCCAAATAATGGGATGAGAAGCAGAGTTGACCGTGAGAGACGTCTGGCATAGGACAAGAGAAGAAATAAGGTAATACTATGAGTAAAGACTAATGCCTGCAATATTCCCCAGTAATGAACAGCAGTTATAAAAGGAGATCTAAATATCTACATGTGAAGCTCATATCTCTTGGGAGGACAGTGTTAGGCAGAAAGAATAATGAAAAACTAGCTGGAAATAGATTTCTGATGTTTATTGCCTTCTTGGCAATACCATGTGAATGGCATTTCTTGTGATATTTTAGCTTTCTGAATGAGATTACACTTCGGGGAAACACAAAGGAGTAGAACATTTTTGTCTCGTTGGCTCAATTGAAAATTTGGCATTTGTTACTAAGTACAAAGGAAATAATATGCAGGCTGCCTTGATAGTCCACACACAGGGAAAGGCATCTATAGGAGGTAAATTTATCCTGCCCTAAATCAGAGATATAATGTGGTTTCAATGAATGGTTTCCTAGTCTCTCAATTATAAGTGGGAGGTAGACATCTGAAACATGTTCAGATGGTCACTCTTAGGTGACTTAAGTCTCATGCTTAGAGTTTTCTTGCAAATGGGATAAAGTTGGGGATTTCTAAAATTTAATGCCCACCAAATCAAGCCTGTCTGTGACACTGGACAGATGCTTGTATATTTAGAGAATAATATATAAGAGGGGGTGTTTAAAGAATTTGTTATACTATATTTAGTATTCCATACACTACCTGTACTGAGAGGAGTTATTGAAGTTGATTTGTCTAGGGTCCAGTTTTTTCAGCAAAATTCTGATGATGTTGACAAATAGGGCAAAATTGACCTGTTCACAATATTTGGGAGAGAAAAAAAAAAAAAAAAAAAAAAAAAAAAAGAAAAAAGAAAAAAAGGAAAATATATTACTCTGTAATGTAACACTTTGCAACTGAAATCTGTTTTTTTACTTCAGTTTGTGTGTGATTTGTGCAGTTTCAATGACACCAGGGTAACATTATCTATGTCATTCCTGTTGGCAACGTTCAAGCATCTCAATATTCTGCATTCCCTTTTAAAGAAAGACAAGAAGTTGAGAATTTGACTTTGTTAAGCAAACTTTTTTGTCAATAGCTGCTCTGATGCTTTTCATTTTTTGCACTTGTATCACTTTGAATCTCTTTTGAGATGGCTACTGCCTTAATACCAGATAATTCTTTAGGCAGTATTAGTAGAATGCACCTGACTAAATACAGGCATCTCCAATGAGATGCCTACACCTGAGCCCATCACCCTGTTCTCACTTTGCAGTCAACAAAGAGCCAGCCAGTACAGTCAGTAGATCCTCAGGTGGAGCTGAGGATGAACCATCTCCACAGGTAGAAATCCTATTGTAAGTCAGATGAATCACATATTAAAAATTCTGTGCTTTCTTTAGTTGACTCTGAATAGAACTGAGGGGTGTTTGCTGAGCTCCAAAGCTAGCTAGGGTCAATCCTAACTTGCAAATCAAACTTTCTACAGCTGCAGTTTGGCACTGCCAAGCTGCTCAGTTTCCCACCATCAGATTTTCTTGCTATGTATTTTTATGTGTTTGCACATATCAGCTCTCCTTTAGGTGAGGGTGAATACTTAAATTTGCCTGAAAGGGTCCACATGTTGCAGAAAGTCCAATCACATTTTATCCATCATCAATTCTTTAAATACATTTCAGCAGAAAAAAAATCATCTCTGCAAGCCCCTGAATTCCTTGACATCAAATGTGGATGTCAGATGAATGCTATTAGGGAGCAAAACAATGGAGGTGGAAGGAAATGTAATATTATATCAAAATATGTCAAGCTATGACAAGAATTCAGCTTGAGCTTCTTCATTCACATTGTTTGCATCTTTATGCCTTATTTGTATGCATCTGTCCTCCAATTAAATTCAGCTTTTAATAGATGCCCTCAAGGTCATCCATTAGCTGCTTTCTCACATATTGCTTGGGTTTAATGACATGTGGGTGTAATCATACATGATAATCATTTAAAGCCCATTAGTTTATTCAATAAACGTCAAGCTCCAGTTATTTTCATTGTTATCAATGAAGGGGAATCTATTGCCCTTGAAACTTTGTATTAAAATTGATGGCTGATTCTGTGCTCTTAGGCTAAAACTTTATTTTCAAAAATTATAAGGTTGGTTTAGCCACTCATCTGCTACTAATGTCAATCGAAGTGACAATTCTATGAAAGTTTTAATTTAAATAGTTTGATGGATGCTTTTTTTGGGCAGGGGGGAGAAGGGAGGGGGAAGTTCTCTGACTCTTTTCAGTTTGCGTTAGACAAAGATAACACAAATTCTAGCATTCCTCTTCCTTATTTCAAACATTTCAGCAAATAGTAACCAGATCTTGACGTCTTTTTTCTTCTAACGAATGTTGGGAAACTCAGAAGTACCCACCCCAACAGAAATTATAATAGGTCCTTTGATTAGCCACCAGTAAGGAGAGTCTTGATTAATATCCCAGCATCTGAGAAAATAAGGGTATATTTAGGAAAAGGTGTGTGTATGATCACTGCAGTCAACTAAAAGCATAACCCAAGTAGATATAATATTATAGGAAACAATTACTTACGCTGTGTCTTCAAAGTAGAATTTTGCTAATATCCATGTAAGGGTGAAAAGTGTTGGAAAACCTGTCAGAGAGTTAAGAAAAAAACAACCCCAAACTGTGTCTAGTTTCAACAGTTAATCCAAATCTTTTCCCCTGAAGCTGTGCTGTGTTGATTCAGATCACTCAGTTTCAGAACTTAATTACCCTTTGTGGCCTGCTCATGTAAAAGGAATTACTTCAAACTCACAGACTAAAATGGAAAAGAAATCTTCCTAATACCTAGGATGGAATGAAACAAGTTGTCATTGGCTGGTGATCACGCGTCACTGTGAAGATATAAAAGGACACAGAAGTTACTTAGGACAGGATACAGGTCTGCCACACAAGAAAATGCAACCTCTTACTACCATGAACACAATTCACCCCTGTGACATCACCTGAAGTCAGAACTTGTATGCAAACAGCACATTAAAACCTGTGTTCATCTATTAAGGGTGCTTTTTGCATGGCAAAAATAGTTGGATTAACAAAATCTTAAAATAATAGTAATATCTGCGCTTTGCAAGCAGACAATGTGATGCAATCTACTTTAAGCCTTACTAAAAACTCATTTGAAGTCTTCCTAAAACACAAAAATTGGTTCAGTTTGCTTAGTTGTCAGGCAACTTAACCTCTTCTGGAAACAGTCCACGGATTCACTTCCCAAAGCGACCAAAAATTCTCTGGGCAGTCGCCCGCCACGTATCATCAGGAAGGAGTTCTCTGCTTTTTCCTTTACACAACAGTTTTCTGTGGGAAAACACTTCATTTCTGAGTTGTAAGTCATCAGAAAGGGCTGAACAATTAGATTTATTGCAGACTCCAATAAAAAGGGATGGGGATGTCATTGTCTCATGCTTGCACTGCTATTTAGTGGATAAGAGCTCCTTTATGCACACAGTGGACCCAGGCAAAAGATGGTCTACAGCTATATCAGGACTCAAAAAAAGGTCTGCTATGCCTCCAGATGGACCCATTCTCAGAAGAAGACTGTGGAATGATATTCTGTGTGAACAGGAGCAAGTTACACATAACTTTGGTGTTTGTGATAACTCCTTAGAGGTATCTCTATTTTCAATGGGGAGAAGAAGGTGAAGTGAAGAAGGACTGGATCTTTGTGGATTCCCAGATGTACTAAGTTTTCCACTTGTTTCATGAGGACTTTAATGTCAAATTAAAAAAAAAAAAAACACAAAAAACTAACAATTTGATTGCTCCCCACTAGCATGCATGTAAAAATAAAATGAAAGCAAAGCCCAAGTTGGATACTTCAATTGGCCAGGCTAGATTCCACATGTAGCATTTTTTATGGGATAGATAAAGCCTTTTGTAACAGCTTGCCTTTTATTAATTTCATGTGAAAGCCTTACTTACCCCAACCAAAGAGAACAAGCCACCAAAAATATCTTCTTCCATGAGAAAGAGATGAGAGTAGTAGACAGTTTAAGTAAAGAGCCTCTACCAGCAGCCACATGAAATTGGTCATCATGAAGTAGTGACAGAAAACAACTGAGATCTTGCATTCAGTCTAGGGGAAAGGAAAGTCATATTTTTGGCACTACTTACACGTGTTTGAATTGCAGAGGCAGTGGACACCTGTAATTCTGTCTGAGAAGTACCAAGAAGATCTCACAGTTACATGCATGTCTAGAGGGAAAGCTTCAGATATCCCAAGAATGTGATTTCTCCCACAGATGCACTGACTTCAGTGTATGAGGAGAACAAGACATTCCACAGTCCTTGGAAAAATCTATATTTAAGGACCCACCATATTTCATTTTCCTACTAAGGCTCAGTTTTAAATTTTTGTGTGGCCACGAACAAGGCAGAAAAATTGTTCCATAAACCTCTGTTTGAAAATCAGTCCATGCTGCCAATATCTGTGGTTGGGACAAAGCTAAGTTGATTGCCTAGTACTTTACATGTCCTACAATCCAGAAGCTCTGGATTGTACAAGAACAAGAAAACAAAATATTTCCAGCAGAGCATTCTTTTAAAAGTTGTGTTATGTGGTAGTCAAGAGATCTTAATTTCATTTTTTTTAATAATCTTCAGATTACAGAAGTTTGATGGTGCAACAATAATACTTTTTCCTATGGTAAAGTCTGTATCTCATTTAGAGTACTACAGGAGCACAAACTGATGCATTCATGACATAGTTCTGAGGTGTACACTTATGGAGGTAAAATGTACATAAGATCTACATGATGTTCAGTACCAAATTAGAAAAAATAAAAACCAATTTAATAATAAAAAAAGACCAATAAAAAATGAAACCACATATGGTATGCAAAAACGCCAAGTACCACAATATCCTTCTTTTCTTGCACTTACTGTAGAGAAGCTGCAATGATCAATATCCCCCTTTTGGAAAAGGACAGTATCCTTAATGAAAACAGAAACAGCTTTTAAGATAAAAGTAAAAAAGAGCTGTACATGGATGTAATTTCTGGGACAGCGGAGCCTCCTGGAAGAAAAGAAGAAATATCCTCCTGAGGTAATTAAATGACTTGTGCTGGCAGTAATTAAAATATGCAATTATCCCTTGTTACATCTCAGGTACTCTCTCTGCAGGCAAGAGGAGATAAAAAACTTCCTCATGTAAAGCAGCTCATCCACCACCTGTATCTTAATTTCCACCCTTGTCAGGTGGTGCCCTGGTGATGTTTCTGGGCTGGCAAATTCCAGGAATCCCAGTTTTGTGTACAGAATAATTTGAGCCAGGGTTTTGGTTGGCATTGAGGAATGATCTTCAGAGATCAAATTCTGACTATAGGGAGTTAAACCACTCCCAAGAACAAGAATCCAGAGATATCCTGGACTAATTAGACAGTTTTCTGAGTGAACAGGGTAATAACTACTTAGTAAGCTTTTCCATGCCCTGCACAGTGAGTGTGTTAAATTGCATTAAACCCCCGTGTAGACAGCCTTATCCAGCATTAAAAGTGTCTTCCATAGTTTACCAAAGTTAATCTTATTAATTAAATGAATGCAGATAATTTCTTTTAAAAATCTGGCACATCTGCTTCTCACATTCAGTTAATACAGATTTTTTTTTATTTAATTTTATTAAATATAGACATTCCAAGGAGCTATACAGCATCAACTTTTATGTTTTCATCTGGAGTGGAAAACTTTATCTAATTAGCAAAGATTCCCATTAAAAATTGAATTCTGTCCAGACCCAGTCATCTCAGGGTTATCCAATCTTGAAGACCATTTACAGAATTTTATTCTTTTTTTAATTTTTTTTTTTTTTTAATATTGATGAATTTGTTATTTTTGCAGAATTTTATTACTGAACTCAGATACCAACCCCATTGTTAGCTATAACTTTTTCCTCCCTGTTACTAAGCCTTTTTATGTCCATTGTTTCTTTCTCCTGATATGGGCTGGTTTGTTTTCCTGAGGTCAGACTGGATGTCAATAAACATATCTGTTGACTTCTAGACAGGAGCTAGTAATCAACAGAGGTCAAAAAACTCTCCCCAGAGAACCCTGATTCTCAGAGCATAATGATAAACTCTTTCTTGTCCTGTACATATACAAGAAATAAGAAAAGATTAATAATTAAAAAGAAAAGAAAAAAGCAACAAAAAACTTCTTGACAGCAAACATCAAAACTGCATTAAATGAAAGTCCCCAAATGCCATAAATTATACCTGAATATGCCTAATAGGAAGATAGTAGGAAAGAAATCTGACCAAATATAGTTAAACTCAGAGACTAAGTTTCAAAACCTGCCTTTGTTTATAAATGTTTCAATAGTAATATATCCAGTGCCATGGGAACATTAAACCAAAATTGAGTTCTTTGTTTATATTCTTCTAATGAATATAACATTTACTGAGCTCATGCAAAGCAATTACATACAGCTTACCAAAATTACCCTCATTCTGGGATCAAAGTGAACTGGTGACTTTTTCCAAAGCAAAAGTGTTTTTTTCCTGGTTCTGATTCTTATTTCTGCCTATCTCAGATCACACTTCATTTCTAGCCTTGATTTAACATTATTCAAGCAATATTACCCGAAATATTTATTTTATCCTTCTGGTTTTCTATGTATCATACCCTGTTTTTTTTGTCTAGTGTTGTGTCACAGAGTTGAAGATTCTAAGAGCTATTAAAAGCATCAGGGTTAGATGACAACTTTACATACCTGAATGCAACAAGAACTGTCACAGCAATAATGAGTGAGGTGATTGATACCCCGTATCCTACTGTGTAGATGATCTTTATTGTAGAAAAGTAGGACTGCTATGAGAGAAGAGAATTAATTGTCACATCACTTGTAGCCAAATGACAGCTGCTTTACTGATTCTGGAATTTCTGCTGTGTTTGGTGCTTCTAATATTTTCATGTCCCTGACTGTTCCCCTCTCCCCCTTTTTAATCCCACAGCAAATTTCAACTGAAATCAATCACTATGATTCTGTTTTGAAGACCCATTCCATAGCTCCGTGGCTACAGCCCAGTCTGATAAAGAAACATGCTGATCAGGATGGTTTTAAGCTCACTGAAAAACCCCAAGCCTGTGGTCCACGAGAACGTTATTAAAAAATCTTATGCATTTTTACAAGCACTGCATTTTATACCATGTCTTCTTCACAGCACCAGTAGGACAATCCTGCTGGCATGTGTCTGCACTATGAATGCAGAATCCTTTCAGCCTTTCCACGTGTTTTGCCACTTTCCTTTGCTCTGCTTCCCTATGTACAATTTTGCCATCTATTTTTCATTTCCATTTTAATTGTGGTTTGTGGTTTTTTTTCTTGGGGTTGGTTATTTCCTTTTTTTTTTTTTTTTCCATCCTCTTTTTCCTTTTTAGTCAGCATGTCAATTAAATCTATATCCCTTTCAATGGCACCTCTCTCACACCTGACCTCTGTGTGAGGATAAGATGACTTCAATTATCACACGTGGAAGCTGCAAATCTTTCCCTTCAATCTAACACTGTTTGTCTCTCGGGTCTTTTGTCAATGGTTTTAGATCCTAAAATCTACACAGCTATGGAGAGTGGCTTGGTGAACATTCCTGCCATCTCCTTGGGTGGATCCCATCTGGTCCCATAGACCGTGCACATCCATGCAGGACACTGATCATTTCCTCCCAGACTATGGGGGCTTCATTCTGCTCCCCATCTTGGTCATCAAGGAGCTGTGCCCTCATGGAGCAATTGGCATTGAGGAAGACTGAGGCAAAATGAGCACTCAGCAGTTCAGCCTCAGCACAATCTGCCCTTCCCCACTGTGAGCACATTTGTACAATATGTTTGTGTCCTTATGAGTCAGAGATCAAGCACTGTGTTTTCCCTGTATGTTTCATCTCTAAATATTACCAATTCTGCAAATCTGGCTGATATGTTTAATCTATGTAATGCATGACACAGTTGTAGATTTTGCAGCATTATTAATTAATTAATTTATTTATTTATTTATTTTGAATTGTATATTTTATGCTAGGAAGGCTGAGAAACCAGAAAGCCTTCTTGTGCTTAGATATTGCTGAGTTTGGAAAAATGGTGTTATAACAGCATGTTTGCTCTACTGATGCTTTGATGCCAAAAAATCATCTTGCTGACTGGTATTACTAAGTGTCTTAATTCATATTTCATGAACATTTCAGGAGACAGCTTTTGCTGTTATGTCTGTGAGGAGCTTTAACAGAACTGCATGGCTGTCTGAAATTTGCAGCTGGCTTTATTTTTATTACACTCTTATACCTGAATAATAAAAAAAACCTAAGCAGCTCTCCAAACTAAGGGACTAGAATAAAATTTTGAATTGCATTCCATACTTGGTAAGAAATTTCAGCTTCAGCTGAGTTTCCCTCCCCAGTGGTCTTCAGGAATAGAAAGGAATCTGACAATGTCAGCACACCACTCCTCATGTATTTACTTAATTAAACTTACTTCTTCAAGTGGAATCTCATCTTCTACTGGACAGGCAATATGGTAGGGAGGAAATGGGTCAGACCAGCCTTTCTTTGTGCAGTTCCTTTTTATTATCCCAGCTGAAATAGAAGCACTTATTCTTTCTGATGAAGAGCCACGTAGCACAGAAAATAGAACCCAGGAAAATAAAACCAGACCTCTTGCTGGTATGAAGGTTATACCAGGAGGAGGGGGTTGTCTCCAATAGAATCTCACAGAGCTGTTAAGTTGCTTTGCATGTGCACATTCAGGTTTTGACACACAAAACTTTTCTCTCTATGAGAAAAACAGTGAGTAGGAGCCAGAGAACCAAGGTGACAGATGTGGAGGTGGGAAGGAGTAGGAAAGAAATCATATCAGGAACAGGGAAGCCCATCAAAGAGGACTGGGATGCACTGCTCCATCAGACTTTTGCCTCATCCAGCACTCACCCCTCTAATATATCCCTTCAGACTCCCACTTTCTTTGGGGCTTACTTTTTCTTTGCAGATCAGAGGTTGGAATAAACAGGTTGTTTTTTGAGGACAGCACATTTCCATAAAAAGATTTATGAATCAGATGAAGGATAAGTCAGAAAAAGCCAGGGCAGGAAATGAATCTGCACAGATGAAAGGGATTTTCCTTATCCCTTATTTATAACCAGCATGTGTTGGGTGAGGCAGAGGTCAGGCTTTGCAGTTTCTTTTTCTTTTGGAACTGCCAAATCAAGGTCTTTCCTGGAAGATTCTTCCTCCAATATTCACCAGAGTGAGCAGTCAGAAGGGCATTAGGTTGCAGAGTCTTGCAATCCACCACACACATCTGCTGCTTCAGTGACAAAATTTTACTTCGTATCTCCAACTTTGGTCTTAAAGAACAATCACATTATTTATTCCTCTGCCTTTCATTCCATCCCACCCTAATCAGAGCATAAATCTCTCAAAGCCTCATGCTTAAGCTCCAGACTTCACAACCTCCATATGAGCTCTAGAAAACTCACGCAACAAACTGATCCCAAAGGCTATGGATACCATGGAAATCACTTGGCTCAGGGGCTCATCAAAGCCTATGGGCTTATATCCAGTTATGGATAATGCTTAAAATATGAGGAGAACTGCTAAGCTCCCTCAGATCCTACTGAAATCTTTGCAGTAATGCTCTGATCCAACTAGAGGGCAGGAACTCCATCTCCACTCCTCATTTTTAGAAATACTTGTGCCAGGCATGCAACACAACACTAGGATTACAAGAATGATAGAACATCACCTGGTTCCTTCATGAAATGAGAGAGGAAATCTGGGCATGGTAAGGCGAGAGTCTCTCCAGCATCTGCCTCTGACCAGCACAGTAATTTGTCCCAAGTTTTCTTGCAACCTCAGACAGAAAATGAAATATATTTTTAAGCCTAATTATACTTGAGTAGCATAAAAAATAATTAAAATATCTTTTTAAACTTTGACCCTCCACCTTTTACATATGTTATAAAAATGATTTAGCACAGTTTTATTTAATAGTGAGAAAGAAATACCTTCAGAGGACAATTTAATCTGCTTTAGTTAGGGCCTCCCTATTAGACTGGGGTTGGTTTCAGACATAATGCAGTAAATGAAAATGTATTGTGGAAATAGGTGGGAGGGTGATGACAGAAGACCATATTACAGTACTTGTTAAGGATTGTTACAGGACTTGTTAATGTATTTCTAAAGATCAACACACCAAGCATGATGCCATCAGAGCATCTGCTTGGGTAAGGAACTGGACAAGGACACAAGGATTCACACATATCTATTGATTGTCCATATTTGAATGGGAAAAATATTGAAGAAATAATGTAAAGGAATAGGGGTAGATGGAATAATAGCTGACTAGAGAACAGGGATGTGGGGCAATAAGGAATACACTCAAACTTGCACATTGCCAGCATAGCTGTGTCCTGGCTCTGTCAGAATAATTTTTCTCTGTTCCTCTTTTCATCCCTCACACATAGATACCTGGTGATGTTGCATTTCCATCCTTTTCTAAGTCCTGCAGGCATTCAGCCTCCTTTTTCTTCAGCTCTGTCATAAAATCACATTCTGGGTGGACATTCCCAGCAACCTACAAGGAAAAAATGTCAGCTGATTAGTAAGAAGGGGGTTGAGTAGATTTCATGAGCCATTAAGTCCAGACCCACTTTTGCATCTCACAAGGCCATGTTACAGGCATATTGCACTAGCTTAGGGTTTTATAGTTTAAGGGTGACACTGGCCCTGCACAAATTGCAAAGTTTTTGTCAGATGAACCCAGTTGAGCTCTGCCAAAGGCAGCTGAGCTTTGCTGCTTTACGTCACAACAACTCGGGTTGTATCAGGGTGGTAGTTATGGCTAGGTACTGAAAAATTTAAGATTTCTCTGGCTATGTTCATAGTGAAAAGACCCCTTTGCTAGAGCTTAGGTTTGAGTGCTGGACCCATTTACACCCGGAAAATCAGCCCTGCTAAATCTGGGCCCAGGGAAACAGAATGCACTTGGACAGGCTCCTTTTCATGAACGTGAAGTGTCCAGCAATGCAGGGCATGCTGCAGAGCCCATCTGCTCATCAGCATAGACATGCCCCTGCCAACCTCCAAAGAAACCATATACAAAGACTGCAAAATTGTCTTCTGAAAGAGCTCTTATCTTCAAATGGAATGACTCCGTTGCCCCCCTTCTGCCATCTGCCTTTCTTTACACTGGGTGGGAGGCGAAACTCTCTTCTTTGGAAAAAAAGCCTCTGCATCAAAGAATTTGTTAGTTGGGTGTGTTGGTGCAGAGAAAAAAAAATGGCACCCAGGATTCTTACAGCAGGAACCTTCTGGTTGCTTTAGTCCTTATTTAGACCTGTGCTTACCTGGACACCACAAGAGGATTTGAAGGGATCCAGAGTACCTTGGCCACCAAAGGGCACACTCTGCAGCAGGTTCTTACACCCCACAACTGCGGGTGTACCAACTGTGCAGAAGTATCTGTTGTTCATGAAGAAAGCAATATGTGCCTTATCGAGCCATGATCCCCAGCCCAGGAGCCATCTGTGATCAGAGACACCTTCACCTCAGCTCTGTGCCCTGGCCACAGGTGCCAGTGTGCTCTGATAGGTGTGAATATGGATATAAAGACACCTACACACACAACAGAAACTTAACTCAGGGTGAGACTTGCATGGTGAACAGGTGGCTGGCATATGGCTCAGCTTTGTTCTACACGGGGAAGATGAATATTTAGATAAAACTAATATCTGGCTTTCAGTTCATTCAGAGGGCAGATGGTATCCATTCCAATGAGCTGGTGTTTCCCCCTCATGCTGATGTCCATATCTCATGTTGATCTGCAGAGCATTTGAGCTGCATACTGGCTAACAACTGGAAGCTCTGGGGCTGCTGGAGAACAATAGATTAATTGCACAGCCTTTGGTCTTCTTGGGTATGGACCCTGGCAGTTTAAGATGTCTGTACCCACCTCTGTGGCCTTCTGCTTCCCATTTTGCTGCACGTGGTTGTGGTTTTCCTGCCACACTGGCAGACAGGAGTGCCATGAACCAGTTCAGGGTAGTACTGATGAGGAGGGCCCCATACTCAAGGGTAGATATGAATGGATGGAGGCCAGCCATTGCCTTAGCCCCAGGGGATGGACAATCTGACACGTTGGGTGCCTCACTGATGTCATCCCCAATAGTAAAATAGGTAATCTAAAAGCCCCTCCACAACACTAAGATGTGAAGTGGCAGGCAAGATGACAGAAAATTGGCATCTGTCTTGAACACCTTTCATTGAATCGTAGAGTCATTGAATGATTTGGGTTGGAAAGGGCCTTAAAGATCATCATGATCCAACCTCCCTGCATGGGGAGGGACACTTCCCACTTGATCAGGTTGCTCAAGGCCACATCCAGCCTGGCCTGAACACTTCCAGGGAAGGGGCATCAACAACCTCCCTTGGCAACGTGTGCCAGTGTCTTACTACTCACATGGTGAAGATTTTTTTCCTAATATCTAACCTAAATCTACCCTCCTTCAGTTTAAAACCATTACCCCTTGTCCTGTCCCTATCCTCTGTGGTGAAAAGCCCCTCCCCAGCTTTCCTGTAGCCCCTTCAGGTATGGGAAGGCTGCTATAAGGTCTCCAAGGAGCCTTCTCCAGGCAGAGTTGCTCCAAAGGTGCTTTGACCACCTGATATCTCCTCAGTTCACCTGATATCTCTTCCCATGTTAAGCACATATTCTTTACCCTTTAAACTCACCCTGGACAATGAAATTGGTCTATGCTGAAAAACTAACTACCCATCATGTATGGCAGCTATTGCAAGAAGTGACTTTATTAGTCAGTAGAAAAAACAGTCATCCCATTTACTGAAAAGCTATTTTACAATGTTCTCTTGGTACAGTGAACTGTGCCCAGAAAAAAAAAAAAAAAAAAACAAAACCTCAGTAGGCAGGAAATGTATCCATTTGCATGGTCTTAAATTATTTCTCCTGGCAAAAAAATGACTAGGTTTTGCCTGTAAAAACTGTCTTGAACTTACTAACTTGTTCATGGCAAGATGGCTTATTTAGCAGTCCAGGAAACCCTTTTCTCCCCCTTCTTTTTCTTTCTAAGTCTCCAGACTTACAAGATCACTTTACCAGATGAAACTCACATAAAAAGGTGAGTCTGATCAAGCACAAGGCATTTAAATTATTACCTCTTCTTTCAAGAAGACCCAATCTTCAGTGATGCTCTCACAGTTCATACTGAAGAACTCTAACCACTATTTTAAATAAACACTGACTGCAAATCTACTATGACAGAAACTCGTGTAACATAAAGTAAAAAGATTTATTCCACTTCTGGGCTGTATTCCAGATATATTTATCCCCCCAGAGCATTTGATTACCTCCAGCAGGCACTTAAAATTTCCAAACAATTCTGAACACTATTCCCAAATCGAGTGTAGAATCAGGTTCTGAACTACTCTGAAAACATTTATAGACTTCATTGTTTAATCTCATTTTCTACCTCCTTCCCTCCTTCCCACTTCTGAGGGTATAAAAGAATGGGAGACAGGTAAGTGCCATTCTGTAAGACTAGAATAAATCCCTGTGCATGTGATTCAGCTCCCTTTGGTGTCTGCTTCTATAGAGACATCATTATCTGGTGTAGTATTTCAGGCTTCTTTCATGAGCATAACCGAGATGCTACCATTTTTGTGTGTAGATCAATTGAATTATTTTAACCATTTAATTTTGGATGGAATGAGCTTGATTTCAACTCAATTCACCAGGAATCCCCTGACTGTTTAAATTTCAGCCTCAGCACTGAGTCTGATGAATACTACTTAAAACAGCTACTGCCATTCTGCAGGCTTGTGAGCAGATCAGAACACAGCAGAGCTATTTTGCTCGAGACCTCAGTTCACAATAAGACAATAATAAGTATTTCTAGTTTGCAAGATCCCAAAAGCAATGAAGCTCCACAAAATCTTTTATTTTGCCACTTTGGTAATTCGGTTGTGTTAGGATCCTTCTCCAGGAGGTCCCCATTGACCTTCTTGGACAACCTGGGCTATATCTCACCCTGGATCCCAACACCAAGCTTGAACCTGATAGGCTGATATGCTGGAGATGATGGGATGAGCTCTGGTTGGCAAAGTTACATACTCTGATAGTTATTTATAGAATAAATACAACTGAGAAAAAGTATAAGTGCTTTTCTTATTGAAATACTTGTGTCCCATTTGGAATTAAGATACGGAATTAGGTATTGCCCCAATATCCTTTTTCAAAGGGCAAAAATTATAGGAATTGTGCAACAGGAGCCAAAAATAGACAATCTTTCTGAAAGGGGCATAGCTAATATTCCAAGTTGTTGTCCTCCTGAAAAACTTTATACAAAAATCTTCTAGCTGATGAGAAAAATTAAATTGCAAATGGAGTTAGCACTGATATGTTCTAAGTAAATGGGGAATTTTGTAGCTGCAGAAGTTAAAGTATTAAAAGGAGCTGTGGGTTAGCACAATCTCAGAAAATCACACAAATATTTACCCTTGTCAGAGAGCCCCTGCTGAAAATCTTGTTAACACGATAAAAATAAAACTGGCAACAACAAAAACAAGTTCTAAACAAATTCTAAACACAAAATGCACACACAAGAAAATAAACTTCTCTTTTTTAATTATTCCCAGTCTTTGCACAGCTTCATTCAACATTTGCTGCTTGAATTATGCTTTTCCTCTGTTTTCTCTCATATACATCACAGTGGCTCAGTATCTGCATTCTTTTCACTTTACTGTAGGCACTATGCAAGCATTGACCACAAAAAAAAAAAAAAAAAATCTGTTTATGGAAGCTAAGGCTCAGCTTCTTAAGCAGTTAGAATCTCTCCAGAAGTTGAGTTCAGCTCTTCCAGGGAAAACAGGCTATCAAGTTACACCAAGAATGAAAACAGATGGCTGTTTTACCACCATTTTCTACTCAAATAAGAGTTCTTTACCTATCCTCTATTATAATAAAATACACAACACAGGCTAAGGGTTTTTTCCTATACATTTACACATAAGCTTGTTTTGGATTGGTGGGTAATGTTATTGTAACCAGTCCAACTTTATAAAAGAAGTGCTGTTCCTCCTGAGTAAATGCAACAGATTCTTATTGAGACCTTCAGTGATATTGTTTCACTGGGTCCTGGTATGCTAGTTATGAGCAATCATAGTTAATCTGCTCACACTACAGGGAAGCTGGGGTTTTGACCCAGATGATACAAAGGAAACCATATCTTCCCATCCCTTAAAGGTCTTTGGAATCATTAGACAGCATTTTATTTCTTTTGACCCACAAAAAACAAGCTGCTGTGCAACCCCTTATGAAATGCCCCTTCAGAGAAGATATTCCCAGGGAAGAGGGAAGGATGCAGTAGAAAGATCACAAAAGGAAGATGCTGAAAATGTAATTACACTCAAAAGCCAAGAAAGAATTCTTCCCACACTTTTCACAGACCTGGCCTGATATCTGTGTGATCCTGAATTCCGGTTTACAAATCACTGCCCAAAGCAAAATACAAGCAAGAAGCCCTACAGGCTTTTACATGAGTGTGAATATTTCTAAATCTGCCAAGAGCACCTCTCTTGGTTCAAATAATTTGTTACCTGTAGCATCTCAGCTTTCACACGTTAAATAACGTACACACCACCAACAAGGCAGATGAAATTGTAACTAAGAATATTGCACAATCTGAAATTTAATAAAACTCCACCAAAACTCAGCTGCTCTGGTGTAGCAGCCCTCCTCCAGCTTCTTTTTTTTTGTTACTGTCTTTCAAAGCCTACACACACACAAAAAAAAGGGGGTTGTGCCAATGATGCTGTTTCTGCTGAGTGAGTGTGTGTTCGGAAAGCAGTGAAATGCATTGATACAGATACTGCAACCTGTGTCCCTTCTGCTACTGTTCACACTTTTCATAGATTCTTGCCTTGTTTAACTGGGATTCATAGCAAATAAAGAGAAAAGAGACTCCTGCAAAAAAGTAAAGCTGCCTCCGACCATCTGCTGCAAGAAGAAGAAAATGAACAATTATTGGAAAACAGCGAAGGAAAAGCTGATTTTCATCCAATTACTTACAAGCTCTGCCAGACTCAGGGTGTACAGAGCACAGTAGTAGAAAGCATCAGAGTTCATGTTCCAAAGCAAGAGCCAGACTTCACTTCTTGAGCCTTTCTTAGCATCTTTCACCTGCTTTTCAACTTCCTTTTCTTCTGTCAGTTGCTGACTTGAAGCCTTTATCTTTTTTCACAGCAGTGACGTGACAGAACAGTGAAGTGGGAAATAAATATTAACAAGTCTCTAAGCTGTATTTAACCTGCTTGTCACCTTTATGTCTTTGCTGCACGCTCAAAAACTGTGATGAACTAATTGAATGGTTGTTCTCAAGATTATGGGACTCCTGTACCTCCTGGCAAAATCCTCTTTCTTTGTAATGCAAAATCACTTTAGGAGAGATGGATAGGTTGAAATGTTGCTAATCCTGTATTAAAATAGTGTGGCTGCCAAAACAGAAACTCTCTCCTAACAGCTAATGTTAGTCTCATTCTGATAAAACAAATTCATAGTCTGGCTTCAATGTATCTGTGGGGAGGTGTTTTTATAGACTGTAATGACCATGGTCCTGTATTTTAAAATACAGGATCAAAAATTACTCACAAGCTCGTGAACACAAATTCTGATAGGTAATTGTTGGACATGAATTTGAAGGGAAAATTCACCAGGGATTCTTCTCACCTTGCTTCAGACTTCCAAAAGTTATGTGTCTGTATCTGAACTAGTCATCTTCTCTATCCAAAGCATAGAAATATGTACACTCATCTCATCCTTATATAAGCTTCAAGGCAGGCCAGGTGAATCCCACTCTGGAAATACCCGGTGTCACTCAGAGCTAAGTGTGTAATGTTTGGATCTTGTAAGTTCACCTGTGCTCCAGCCACGCTGTGTATATATATCAAAGTTTGTCTCTCTGAAGTCAATTTGAAGGACTTCAAATTCCATACTAACAGAAAGCAAAGGTTAAAAAAGCAAAATCAGAGACACAAGGGAGGAAATACCTTTAAAATTTTGTTCTCCATTCCTCTATTCTCCTACCGTGCCATTCCTTAAAAATCATCTCTGAACTCCAGCTCCCATCTTCCCATGATGGCCCAGCCTACAATCCTTTTTTTTTGCCTCTGACACTGCTTTTGTTTTATCTTCCCCAGCTCATCTTTCTGCAGTGAAATCAAATGTTCACTTACTGCTTATTGCCACAGGTTGGACAGAGGAATGTTGAGACCATGGAAAGGAACCTCCCAACTCCTAGAGTCACCATAGCCAGAAGGAACTAAAGTTGTACCCATGAAGTCTGACTAGAAAATGTCTTCAGAGGACTGAAGTTGACAAACTTTCCTCTCAGTGTGTGTACAAAGATTTCTTTCTTCTTTTTTCCCCAAAGCCTTACACTTTCCCTAAATTAAGCAAGCTTTCACAGGGCTGTCTATAACAAAATTAGTGGTGCAATCCTGGTTATTCTCACAATCTAGTTACAAAGAATGAAGCTCTAGAGTTTGTAAATTACCCCTCTAAGTGGATTTATCAGATTTTCCCTAACCTCATTTCAGAAGCTACAGAATCTCAAGAAAGGAAAGATTTCCCTGCAGAGGCATAACATGGAAAAATTTCAGCCCATAGTGTTAAATTTATATTTACATCTGGTGGAGTTATGAAAAAAAAGCTAGTAAGGGAACTTAAACCTACAGAGTCTTAATTCACCATGCCATAGGTTTTAAAAATGTCTGGAAATAGTATTCAAATCCTACCAGTGTTTTGCTGATTATCTTCAATCAGTATTCCAGGAGACAGGCAACATGAATATTCATACTACTCAAAGTGCTTTCAGTAGAAACAGGAGTTTTGGTTGTCTTACAAGTATTTATTAGCATTATATTCCTTGAAAATCCTACAGAACTACAGTGACTGGTGCTGTCATCACAAGTTCATGCCAGTAGAGGCTGTGTTACAACACCCAGCTGTATTCCTTCTCCTTCCCTCCCCACAGAGACTTCAGACAAAACAAAAAAAACTTGGCTGAGCATCCATCAGGTTTCTTGTAACATATCAGTGCTATTGAGGCTAACAGTCTTGTGACTACCCCATGAATGGTCTGCAAAACATGCACTCTGCAGCTCTTTCAACTGGTGTTTGAAAAAAGACTGATCAACAGCCCTGTTTCAGGAGAGTAACACCTCCCATTTCACTGGGGTGTGCTTTTTTGGTACACATATTAGAAAAAGATTTTGCCTCTGAGTAAGCCCTTGGGTGTACTTAATCAGAATTTTCCATTTCAGCCACCACATCTAAACCATCATAAGTGCTTCTTCAGTGCTGTTGAAGTCATGCCTATAAAAACTGCAGAAGGCTTTGCTCACCACTTTTCAACCTACCAGAGAGGATAGAAAGCCCTGGGTAAGATATCTGAAAAGGCTTTCATTTCCCAGGGAGAGTAAGAGTTGGTAGAGAGGGGTCTTATGCTGGAATCCACCATGTAGGGACTCTGATAATCGCAGGTCTTTTTGGAAAACTTGACTTTTTCTGTCTTTTCAGCCTCATTCTGCCAATCTGTAGCAGAGACATTCCATTAAAATGAGTTCTTTCCTACTGTCACTGTTCTGTGCACATTTCCAGCTGTTTGTGGCTAAGGAGAAGGACATGTCTAAAAGGAATAATGGGCTTATGACCAAATTATGGGGTTTGGTTTAGTTTGTTTTTTCTTTTTTGTTTTTTCTTTTGTTTTTTCTTTTTTTTTTTTTTTTTTGGTGTGTGTGTTTTTATTTGTTTGTTTATCTGTTTGTTTTCCTTTAAAATTATTTGCTCACTACAACAAAAGTTTCCTCAATAACTTCAAGCCTCTTAGTTTCACCATAAAAGCACATCCAAAGGATCTGTATACCACAGGCACAGACAAAGTTATCACCTCCCACCAGTTCTATTCAAGTTTTTCAGTCCTGAATATCACCACCTCTGCAAATCTGCTCCCACACTTCTCCTGAGCTGAGGCAAACATTTGATAGGGTAGTAATTACTACATCTTCTCTCCACTCATCACCTCCAGGTCCTACACACTCCCTGTTGCATCCAGCTCCTCTGCCAAGTTGTTTCTGGTGGTGGCAGCTTGCCTCTAGGATGGCAGAGCTGCAAAGGAGAGATTAAATATGCAGAAGAGGAAATGTGCTGCTCTCTGTGGGCTCTCCAAAGGTGAAAGTCTGACACATTCACAGAATGATTCTCAAGGATTCTCTTGCAGTTGGTAGCTCATGCTACAGACTCACATACTTTGTAAGTTCTTGGCTGATGCTACTACAGCTTGTTGCCTCATCCCAGCCCTGCCAGCCCTGTTTCTGCACTCCCTGCACATAGATCAGCATCCCAAAACTTACCTAAAAAATTTGGGGTTTTTTTTCTGACACTTTTTCCCTCTCTGAAAAATCCTCTCCAATATTGTAGGTACAAGGACGTTTACACAGAGAATAATCCTAGACAGTGGTAAAGTGGCTATTTATTATATTTTATGATTTAAAATATCTATGGAAATCTACATTGTTTGCACCCAATTAACCTGATTTGGTTACTGGAGGTTACGATACAGTAAACAAACACACACACAAAAAGAATAAAACTAATCTACCAAAGCTCAACAGCCTCACTGAACAAAGTAGTTGGATTTTGCCAGGAAATAAAAAAAAGGGTGTAATTATTTTAGACTACCCTTGTCCTCTCTTCATAGCCTTGAGAGCTCAGTGCTCATATATACCTGATTTGCCTTAAGCAAGATCCAAGTTCCTGTCTCCTTTTACCTTAACCACCATCCTTTTGCAGTTATATGAACACAGATACCACTTGCACCAGCAAGCACAGCTGGACACTGCCTGACTCCTGGAGCACAAGGTGGTGGGTGATGGTGGTAGGGTTAAATTTTACTCATGGTATGAAACATTCCCCAGTTCAGCAAAGTCCAAACTTTATGAAGAATGTTTTCACAGTGATTAATGATATCTAGTTGTCTTGTGGTGGTGGAAACCTTAATATTACCTCCAATATTTCAAAATCTTACCATTTACCTAAAAAAAAAAAAAATTAACAAGAACTTTTATTGTTACCAAAAAAAAAAAATCCAGGAAGCTCCCAAAGTTAAAAAAAAAAAAAAATAACTGGACTTAAATGGTCAGGCTTCTGAGATGACACTGCTGAAGCTTCATATTTCCCAAGGTACATTCCCAGAAAAAGGGTGCTAGGATTCAGCACTGAGGAAAGAGCTGGAGTTCACATTTTTTCTTGAAGTTATTAATCCAATCAGCAAGGTCCAAAGTGAAAATGGAGCCAGGACTTCTTCTGAGGTCTAGCAAAGTCATACCCACAGGCACACCCAGCCATGATAAAGTTTGTAATACTGAAGGCAAACGTACTGTGGAATAAATGGAAATTTCAGTCTCTGCTGTTTTGTCCCAGAGGCTCTTATTGCCATGATAAGTCCTTAAAACTCTTGAAATTTAGAGGAAAAGTGTGGGAGGGCTGGGAGAGGGGAAGGCTTTGTCTAAGTCACCTAACCACAGCTCCAAGAATAGGCAATTTTGTTGTGCAGACGTGACAGAAAAACATTTAGTTTCTGAGGCAAAAGGAAACATTAGAGACTGGGAAGCTTTAGACAAACCAGAGCATAAAAATTTTTATTAAAGGGGCCTTGGATTATTGGTCAAATATTGAGGATTAAAAATATGCACTGTGAATTAAGTCCAATTAATTTTTCTTTGCACCACAGTGCAAGACAGTGATCATTTTGCTCACACCATGGATGAAATGAGCAGATGGATTTTAATTAAAGCCATTGAAATGCAGTGCAAAATGTAGAGCATTAACTTCTGATCATGGCAAGCTGTTAAATCTGTTAAAACACTTGTATTTGAGAGGTTTTGCACCACCGTGTACTTGATTGATTTTGTTTCCACAGGGATGAATTTTCTAGCTTGGCAGTCAGGCTATGGCAGAGTTCGTTGACCACAGTGCTAGCTTCAGCATTTCTTTCCTTTCCCCTTTCAACTTTCTTTGGGCTGCTTACTCCCTGCCAGAGCTATTTGTAGGCATAGCAGGGAACTGGAGCAGGGACCTGATCCAGATTAGAAACAAACTTTTTCCCCCTGCCCCCAGGAGAATCAGTTCCCTGGCTTAACAAACTTTGTCTCAGAAATACTGTTGGTGTGAGGGAGAAGATCTGGTAAGGGAGATGGGGCCAGTTTTAGGAGAGGGCAGGCACTTGTGAAACAAATCTGAATCCATGGCTTGCATCTGTCTTGTCTTTTGACTGTATTTAAAATTTCTCCTAAGGAAAAAAAAAAAAAAAATCCACACACAAAAAAACTTTTATATGCAGAAATGGGAAAACACAAAGTCATACACATGATACTCACAAATTATCAAAACAGGCTGCTTAGTTTTTTTTAGGGGCAGCCTGATACTGAAAAACTGGATTGAAGGGGGTGAATCACACACACCTATTGCCTCCATCTTTGGTATAGTCAAAAGTTTAATAAGTGATATTTGACTCGATTTCCTTATTTGCAGGTGATGAGGTTTCCTTTCCATCTGCTTGCTACACAAAATTGAGGCTGCAATTCACTGCTAGAGCTGTTAGTAAACATATAGTAATGTAACAAGAACTTTCTTACTCTGCCAGGTAGGCTACAAAAGTCCTTGTTAACACAAGCACATTTCATAAAATTTGTATACCAGGCCTTTCAACTATCATCCAGGGATGGACAAAATTTTCAATATTTTATAACAGAGGTAGCAACAATTTTTGGAAGATGGTGATATTCTATTTCAGTGAAAAAGCAAAATAGGAAGAAAAAAGTCCCAAAATGAACAAAAAACAATTTTAATATAAAATGAAAATACTTTTTAAAAAATAAAAAATAGCCCAGGAACATAAAACAATTTTTCTTATTACAAGAAAAAATGGAGTTAGCACGTTGTTCAGCTATAACATGCTTATTTTGGATTTTGAGGTGAGAACACCATTCTCCTCTGAGACAATTTTAAATAATCATCCAGTTGACTTGTTTACTGGCACTGGATAAAGTTCCATGAGGAAAATTGTGGATGAGATGTCAGGAAAAATCTTTCTGGCAGCAAAATTGGTAAAACCTATGACAAACCAAGTGATGAAAACATGGAGTCTCCATCTTTGGAGGCTTTTTGAAAAAGATCAGAAAAATACCTACGAGATTGAAGACTGACAGAGCCTTGGGGCTGGACAGTGGGTTGGTTTATGTCTTGAAGTCTCTTAAAGTCCTGTTGCCCTGTACTTTGATGGATTTCCAGCAGTCCCAGAAGATTGATTTTTGAAGAGCACTGCCAACAGAGCTCTCTTCAATAGTGGGCAAAGCAAATGGCTTTTGAAACAAAAGAGAATTTGAGAGGAAAACAGCAATTCAGTGACAAATAAATAGGAGTAAAAGTAAAAACCTACCATTTGCTGTATTGCACAGTGCCTCAGGGACACAGGGCCTAACATAAAAGAAACCCAAAACAAACCAACAACCCCAAAACCTCAAAAAAATGAAAAAGCAGATTTCTCTTCCATTTTCCATAACTATGAATACCAGTTATGCAACATTCTCTCTAGCTACAATAACTGAGGTAACTAGGTAATTTAACACTAATCTAACACTACAACAATGAGGATTTAATTCTGTGACAGATGGCTGCTTAACTGCAAGGATCTGCACTGGTAGTGAATCACATCCTCCCTTGGCAACCAACTCCACAGCCTAGTTTCTCTTGTAGCTGTGATGTTTTTTCCTAATATTTGATCTAATTCCTCCCTACTGCCTTGTAAACCCATTTCTTCTGCCATAATGATGGAAAGGAATAACTGATGCTTGCCTCTCATGTAACATCTTTCTTAGCCATCCTCAGTTAAACATCAATCTGTTTCTCTCTCTGGGGTCACACACCCAGTTATTTAAGGTTTCTCTCTGAGATTTTACTTGCCCAGCTTCTTCATTCTAGTAGCTTTCTCTGAACTTCTTCTGGTCCCCTGTCTCATTTAATAACAAATTTGCAGTGTTTATAAGCATGTTGTGATGAAAAGTAAAAATATCAGAATCTTAAGAAATCTTTTGAACCCCATGTAAAAGCCAATGCCATGTCTGAGGTGGGCGAAAGGGAGTAAGAAACAAGTTGGAGAACCTTATACATTATTTCAGATATGTAGTTTATGTAGTTTAACTCCTCCAGGCAAGGTATGAATGAGGAGACTCTAACTGTGAAGACGCTGACTGATCAGCTTCTATCTTCTATCTACAAGATATTGTCTCATTTCATTCCCTAACACATCCTGACACAGCCTACAAGAAAGCTGGGGGATGGCTTTAGACACGGGTGAGATGACAAGGGGAAATGGTTTCAAATTCAAAGAGGAGAGATTTAGGTTGGACATCAGGAAGAAATTCTTTTAATTTCAGGGTGGTGAGACACTGGAACAAGTTTCCCAAGGAAGCTGTGGCTGCCCCCTTTCTGGAAGTGTTGAAGGACAGGTTGGATGGGGCTTGAGCAACCTGGTCTGGTGGGAGGTGTCACTGCCCAGGCAGAAGGGGTAGAACTCAATGATCTTTAAGGTCCCATCCAACCCAAACCATTCTATGATTCTGTGATCTGGGGTTTGTAGCCAACAAACCTGGCCATGCCTGTAGTGTCATGTAACAGTTGGTGATCTCGAAGGTCTTTTCCAACCAAGGTAATTCTGTTCTTCTGTGGGCATGGCCACAAACTGACTCAAGCCTCTTTCATTTCTGCAGCTCCCTGGTCCCTCCTTCTCACTGAAATGATCCACGTTTGTACAACTACGAGATTTCCCGATCAATGAGTTGTCTGGAAAGATTTGACATTTTTGCTATAAAGAAAGTGGCTCTGGCATTATTTTCTCCTATCAGATCACAAGCCAGCAGGATGTTAAGCTGTGGGCACTATCTTGATTTGGTGGCTTTCCGAGCTTTGTTCCACATAACGACAAAAGAAGAGGGTAGAGCATGACTGAGCCCTAGTACTGGGAGTGGGGATTATGACCAATTGACCTCTGAAACAGCAGAAGTCATCAAATTTCCCATTTGTTCACTGAGCAGAAAGGGGGAAGTGTAGTAATTTCCCTCTCATTCCCCTCTCACTCTGTCAGGATACCCGTGTGCTATCAAAACACCACTTCCATACCAGGGTGGGGGCAGAGACTTGTACAGGAAGAAATAAACTGCAAACAAAGCCGAGTTGTAAACTTATCAAAGAAGTCTTGTCAGAAGCAGGAAACCATTTGTAAATTTAGCTCACTTCTGGGAAGTTGGCGTTGTAGGATACAGGGATGGCAGAACTTGTGGCCACAGTGATTCTCCGCTGGTATGTTCTTGGAGGTGGAGTAAAGAGGCTCAAATTTTTCCTTATTTGTGTCACGCGACAGAGAGCAATGAACTGCAGTAATCAGCGTGAGGATGTAGTAATTTAAGATCCAGAATTCATGGTGTAAGAACAATAAACAGTATTTTGAGTGGCTGGCAGTTCGAGTGGGATGTTTGACTTTGCCTTGGTGAGCACAAAGGAGCACACAATTCCCTCTTCTGTGAGCAGTAAGGAAAAAGCAGAAATCTGCCTTCCAGATCGATTCACTATTTCTGGTAATGATATTGTGCATATTTCACTCCCTGGGAAACCCCAAGTAGTGAAACCATCCTTGACACCTTGTCCTTACACAAGAACTATGTGTAATTTTCACACCAAAGTGCCTACGTGATCTGAAGCTTGGAAGAGGGGAAGGGGGTGAAAAGTCAGGACCAGCTTGGTTTGTGTGACACAGGAGGAGGCTTGAATGTCCCAACTGGAATGAGTGTCTCTCGAGCTGTAGACTTTGGGTTTAACAGCAGACATCTCACCATGATTATTAGATCTCTGCTGTCTTCTGGTCACACACATTCATATGGTGACACTGAAAATCTGGGTGAGTATCAGCAGAGAAGGAAGTTTTATCCAGATGCTAAAATGTGCAATATAGATTTTGAAAACTTTCAAGATGAAGTTGTTTGGTTTTGTGGTTTTGTTGGTTTTTGGTTTTTTTTTTGTTTTGTTTTTTTTGTTTGTTTGGGTTTTTTTTGTTTGTTTGTTTTTTTTTTGGTTTTTTTTGTTTTTTTTTGTGTGTTGGCTTGCTTTCCTCCCTCTCACAGTACACATATAATCAGTTTTAACTTGTGGTGTGGGGAATGTTGGTTTTTTGTTTTCTTTTTTTTAAGGAAATATTTTTTTTCCCTTGAGTGTTTCCATAGTGTGCATTGGCCATACTCTTTTAGGAACTTTTTTCCAAAGACTCTGTGAATAATATGCCTTGATTTTTTTTTTTTCATCTATTTTCCACTTGGTATACAATAAACAGCTTTTTTTTACTTTTTTTCTTTTCCTCTCTGTTGGAATCTCAATTCTCTAAAAAACAAAACAAGTGTTGACTAGCAGGGACTAACTTTTCAGTTTCTGCCCTAATATAATACACCTCTTACTTTCACATCACAAGAAATAGAAAAGAAATCAGGGAGGAAATTTACTCTCAGGCCATATTCCTGACCTCCATCAACTTTGTCAAAAGGCATTTCTCACTCTCTGAGTAGAGAATATCTCCAAACACCCCAGTCATAGTATTTTGTAAATTTTTCAGCAATCAACAGGAGTCCAGAGTTTTCCAAGCAGATAAGGTTTTCAAACTTTGGTTGTCATACCAAGCTCAATCCCATGGTGTAAAAGGTTCTTTTGCTTATTGACTTTTGTCCAAGATCCAATCTGCTAGATGTTTCCTCACCAACTATGAGGGCTAGATAAATCACCCCTGGATGTCTTCATTTTATTCACACTAACAGTGCATACATGGGCAATTGCTGGTAGTTGGGTGACAAATCTGCAGCCCTCCTGTAAGTCCCTTCCTACTGGATCTGTCTTCCAGCTGTTTGAAAAAGGTCAGAAGTTCATTCCACTTGACTCAGGCAAGAAGTCAGGCTTGTGACCCAAGATGAGGGTTTGAGCAATAGTTCTCAGAAAGCTGAAGAGGAATAGCTGTGCAGGGAGAGAGCGAGCTGTTTATACAACATGGTTTATTGTAACCATTGGTGAGATCAGAGCAGTGCCAGCATAGCTGTAAAAGGGCACAAGTGAGTAGAAAACTGTATTTAAAAAGAACGAAACAATTTGAGTAGTATTTCCATCTGCTCAGAAGCACTTGTAACATTAAGAAAGTAGGAGAGTTAGTTAAAAAAATCTTCAAAAGGCTCAAAGAGGGCAGAAATACCTGGTCTCAGTGCTGTCAGAGAAAGTCAGGCTTCTTAAATACTAAAATACATAATGTATATTGTGTTTATTTCTTTTCTATCCTTCCATCACAGACAAGAAAATTAGAGTAACTCAGCTTCATATTTCTTCCAAGCAACATTTTATTGTTTGCTTTTTTCTTCCTTGTATTAGTTCTCAAGAGAACTCAAACAACATGCTGTAGTCTTTTGTCTCCAGCTGCTAGACAGAACACTTTTTGAGCAATGAAAAAGAAAGATTATAGATCGAATATCTTTAAAAAAAAATTTTCTGCACAATGGGAAGAGAGAAGAACTCTCAGATCAAGTGGGACACAGGGCAATTCTTTAGGCATTGTATTATATGATGTAGATTTTCCTGAGACATTTTGCCATGATCGTTGCTGTATCTTTTTAAAATATTAAAAACTCACTCAGAACTGCAGTGCAGCACATTTAAATCCTCAAAACCAAAGACAGTGATATTAAGCTGGAAATACTGGCTATCACTTCCTCTTGTATAATTATGTCAATTAAAAAATGGCAGTAAATTTGATCTGAAAACTGTACCTCAGAGTATTTGCGTCTCAGTAAGCAATCAAACTTCACCCCCCCTCTGCTTTGTCATATAAATTCTGTCCAAATCAGAGGAAACTGAGGCAATTACGTATCACAGGCAAGGTTTTCAGAAATATGAGTGAATAAGGAACAGACATCTTTAGAAAATGACGTTGAGATTGGAGATCCTAATTCAGTCCAATGTCTTTGAAAATTTCACCTCAGGGAAAGAAAAATCAAACTTGGTTTTTTGTCTTCTGCATCCCTGTTTGGGTGCATGCTATGGTTTGACACTCTGCAATGCTGCAAACATCCTCTCTTTGTGGTTTTTTGAATTTTGCTTGGACTTTGCTTCTTTTTTATTTCAGGATAGCAAATATTGCCTAACTTGAGTTATCCAAGACTGGAAATGGAGCCCTTCCTCTGCTCTTTTTCTAGACATTAGCTCATGTTCTTTGAAACCTACATGTTGCAACTTCATTGCTATCACGGTCTGCATTAAGCTTTAATTTTGGATGACTTGGCTTCTGTTGTGATTAAATTGAACTCTTATCATAACCCAAATACAAGTTCTCCTTGTGTATTTTCCAGGAACACCACAATATTGGCTTTACACCAAGCTGGCACTCTGCACCCTAGACCTTGGCTAGGAAATTGTATCTGTAGATATGTACACATGCAAACACTCCTGTACACACATGCACATCCCCTATCCCTGATGCATAACCACACACTTTTTCAAGCACTGAGATGCCACAGGACACTAGAAAAGGCTTATGAAAGTTGCAGATTTATTCATGACGTAAAAAACATCTTGATCTAATTTGAAACATTAGTCCTCACTCCTGGTGACTGTAAGGCAACTGGGGGTTGCATAGGCCAGCATTATGTCCATGTCAGAAAGTTGCTCCAAATCTTTAAATAAAATTTTAAAATATCATTATTTTGTATTTTATTTGACCACAACCCTGGTGGTACCCCTTCCTTCCCCCACTGCTTTCTTTCCTGGCTGTCTTTATTACAGGCAGGCAGCCCCACTTTCCAACTCTTTGTAAGTGGTGGAGAAAACACTCAGGGCATCCCACCCAACTGAACATCCTGGCAAGTCTCTTGGGTCTCACTGTCCCCTTACTCTGCTTATTTGCAGGGCCTTTGTTTTGTTGGTTTTTTTTAAAGAATAGAGCCCTCAAAGTGGTGAGGAAAAAGCTGTGTCTTCGGATGCCAAAGGGACAACACAGAGCCACTTTGTAAAGCTTCTTGGCTGTGCTCCCCACTCAGAGGGAGAAGGGGCCTAATGAAGAAATGCACTTGGATGGTGCTGAAAGCACTTTGTCAATCATCAAATGGTCCCCACACCTCGCTGGAGCCAGCCTCAGGAGAGGGAGGAGGGAAATATCCATCTCAAATCTGTCTTCGTCACACTGGGAGATTAAGAATTAAGCTTTGCCTTTGATAAAAGTCAGGGAGGGGAGAGGGATGTCTCCTGTAAAACCTCACAGTGTCCAACACACTTAGGCCAACATTGTGGCAATTTACCATGGCAAGCCTTGCTGATCTTATCCCTTTCCACTATCTTCAAGCTGCTTTTTGATTGTCTTCGAGGGGCATTTCTCCTCTGCTGAATCAGTGCTATTTGTTCATCTCTCTTTCCCAGACAGTAAAAAGGATGCTTCACAAGAAGCACCCGGAGGAACTGAATAAAAAAAATCCCCATGATGCAGGAGAGCAATTGTCTCACAGGGCTCTGCCACACAGCAGCTGTGAAGTCTGAGTACAATGCAGTTTCCACTACAGTGCTCAGCAAAGCTCTTCCATCAGATGACTTGTCTGCGTGGGCAGCAATACTTTCCTGTTGGTCTCATTCTTCCAGCCTCTTTGTCCAACCTCAACCATTGTCAACATTTCAGTCAGTCATCATGTCTTTTGCCCCCATTTCAGCCAAAGACTATTTTTAAGTTATGTGACAAAGCTGTACCATGTTCACAAGGCCTTGAAATTACTTAATCCAAGAAGAAAAAGTTTGCAGATTACATCAGCTGCAGTAAATACTGGCTTGAGATTCCCTGCCTTCTTTTAGCTCAGATGAGGAGGTGTGTTCCTCAGTGACATAATGGCAGACTGAGTAATGCATCCACCAGCAGGTTTTGCCTTTCTGCTTTAGACAGATTGCAGCAGGAACAATCTGTAAAAGGCTCAAGGGCTTCAAGTCCTGCCCTGACGGATCAGGGGTGTGGTTTACACAAATGTTCTGCAGCCCTGCATCATCAAAAGGATCACTTGCTTGTCCTTCACTGCTGCAATTTCTCTGAATGTTTGTAACTCATGGGACAAGGTGTGAGCTTTACCTCCAGGTAGGACTCGATGCTCTTAGGGATCTTGTCCAACTTTAACGATTGAACCCTAATCTTATACTATGAACCCATTTGTTCTTCAGACTACTTTTCAGTGGTACTTCAATTTCTAGTGGGGTGACTGGGCAAGGAACAAAGCAGTGTATCAGATTTTATCTCCAGATGTGAGACAGCCAGTAACTTCTACCATGTGCTGTGGAAAGACTTCAGTCTCAGAAGGATTTTTGATGCAGGATGGAGTAAGTCCAAAGCATATGAAATGTTCAAGGAAGATGCTATGATGTCCTGAAATACAGGAGGTACCAAAGTCCTGTGTGGAGGGTGGGAGTTGAGCAGCCCAGTTCCTGTTGGTGTGATGTGGTGATGGGTGAAGAGCATCTACTCTGAAAGTCAATGAGGAAAGATGCTGCAGAGCTGGGAGAAAAAATTCCTATGAAGTCAGTGACACGGGTGTGAAATAAAACATCAGGGCCATGTATTGGGCAAAAAATGGGACTGGTCCATTGACATGGTCCAGAATGAAGCAGAGGAGAGGCAAATATATTGGGGTAAGTATTAACAAAGATCTGAAATAAAGAGGGAGGGTAATGCTATGGGGTGTGGGAAAAAGAAGAGACTCAAAAGGGATGCAGCAGACTCAGTCCCATCTCCAGTCTGCTTGGCTGCAGGGAACAAAGCAGAGCAACCTTTCTGAAACTGCCTGAGCAGAATCAGAGAAAGAAGTTCCCACTGTGTCACATTTTTCAACCACCAGTTCAAACACACCGCGGCCTGTTTGTTCCCACAGTGCAGGGCTGACCTTAAAATCTTTCACGGGCTTTTGCTAACTGCAGCCCAGCTGGTAACAGTGTTCCAGCCATCTGCTCCTATTTTTAAAACCCCAGGTTGCAGGCAGTTTTCTTTAGCTCCCACTCCTCTGGGGATTGCCTTAAACAGAACAGCAGAAAGCAGCAAGGTCTCCTGTTAGCATCCCTGGAATCCTGAGGGACTGAAGTGAAGCTAAAAAGAAGGCAGGACTGATCTCGTGCCAATCAGGATGTTTAATCTTAATAAAGATCCATTCCTATGACATCTCAACTCTGGAGGGCCTGAGATGCTTCAGGCTTCAATAGGTAACCCCCAGGCAGCTGTTGGACCAACTGAGTGAACTACCATCTGAATTTAGGTAAGAAAGATGTGGGCGAAAAGGAACTTTTTTGTCACTTCCAGAGAAAGACTTCTTGGCTTCAGGTGGGTGTTGGAGGCCAGAGACATGGACAGAAAAAGCTGTCTACTCAGAAAGTTCACTTTCATAGAATCATAGAATGGTAGAGGATGGAAGGGACCTAAAGCAGGATCACCTGGAGCAGGTCACACAGAAATGCTTCCAGACAACTCTTGAAATCCTCTAGAGAAGGAGATTCCACAGCCTCTCTGGGCATCCTGCGCTTCCCTAGAGTAAAAATTTTTTTCCTCATATTAAGGTGGAAATTCCTGTGTTCCTGTTTTGTCCATTCCCCCTCATCCTATCACAGGGCACCACTGAAAAGAGATTGGCCCCTTCTTTTTCACATTAAATAAGATCCCCTCTAGTCTTCTTTTCTCCAGTCCCAGGTCTCTCAGCCTTTCCTCAGATAAACACATTCCAGTCCTCCCTGGAGCTCTCCATGGGATTTTCTGTAGCACATCTCTGTCCCTCCAGAACTGGGGAGCCCAGAACTGGACACAGTCATTGCTTTGAGGATTGTTACTATATATACCCAAGCTTCCATAGGTTTCTTCTGTAGCCTAGCAGCTCACAGGCTGCCTTTCCTGCTTACATCTCCATTACAGAAGGTTTTGGCTCCAAGAACTGCCAGGGAATGCCTCCAGACTACCTTGGTTGTCCTGTCCCATGTTTCATGGAAGACTGAGGTCTGAAAATCATTACAAAACAGCCAAACAGCCCGAGGGGCACCTTAATCAGACAACTATATACTAAAATATTGATGTTCATCTGGATTTCTGTTACAGTATAGGCAAATAGTTTCTATGTAAATCTGGATGTGACTGGCAGGCAGCTGATATGTTTGAATAGAAAATCCTTCTTTCTCACCAGACAGGCTGTCTTAAATGTCTACTCTGGTCCTTGACATTCACACTGACAAGGGATTTATTTCTCATAATTTATATGTTTGCCCTTTCAATGTTAAACTTAGAAGTTCAAGTCTAGAAGGTAAAGATCAACATTAAGTATTGCAAACACATTTATTCCAAGCACAGGTCAGCGTAAATGGTTTAAGTTGTGCCCAGTCCTCTGGGTTTAGCTTAATAAATTCACATGAATGTTTTGCATGCATAAAGAAAATGGGATAGAAATGGGCAAATAATATCACTATGTGGATCATTTTCCACAAGCTGCTGGATTCCTGCTCAAAGACAAGAATAGAAACAAAACAAAGATGNCTTGTATTAGTTCTCAAGAGAACTCAAACAACATGCTGTAGTCTTTTGTCTCCAGCTGCTAGACAGAACACTTTTTGAGCAATGAAAAAGAAAGATTATAGATCGAATATCTTTAAAAAAAATTTTTCTGCACAATGGGAAGAGAGAAGAACTCTCAGATATATGGGACACAGAGCAATTCTTTAGGCATTGTATTATATGATGTAGATTTTCCTGAGACATTTTGCCGTGATCGTTGCTGTATCTTTTTAAAATATTAAAAACTCACTCAGAACTGCAGTGCAGCACATTTAAATCCTCAAAACCAAAGACAGTGATATTAAGCTGGAAATACTGGCTATCACTTCCTCTTGTATAATTATGTCATTAAAAAATGGCAGTAAATTTGATCTGAAAACTGTACCTCAGAGTATTTGCGTCTCAGTAAGCAATCAAACTTCACAGCACCTTTATGAGGTACTAAAGAGATACCTTTGCAGTTTTAATATTAAAAGATTCAGAGACAGCTTGCTGCTAGTGTTGTAATTGCTGTATAAATACAGACATTTAATTTCCCCATCCCCCCCTCTGCTTTGTCATATAAATTCTGTCCAAGTCAGAGGAAACTGAGGCAATTACATATCACAGGCAAGGTTTTCAGAAATATGAGTGAATAAGGAACAGACATCTTTAGAAAATGACATTGAGATTGGAGATCCTAATTCAGTCCAATGTCTTTGAAAATTTCACCTCAGGGAAAGAAAAATCAAACTTGGGGTTTTGTCTTCTGCATCCCTGTTTGGGTGCATGCTATGGTTTGACACTCTGCAATGCTGCAAACATCCTCTCTTTGTGGTTTTTTGAATTTTGCTTGGACTTTGCTTCTTTTTTATTTCAGGATAGCAAATATTGCCTAACTTGAGTTATCCAAGACTGGAAATGGAGCCCTTCCTCTGCTCTTTTTCTAGACATTAGCTCATGTTCTTTGAAACCTACATGTTGCAACTTCATTGCTATCACGGTCTGCATTAAGCTTTAATTTTGGATGACTTGGCTTCTGTTGTGATTAAATTGAACTCTTATNAACGTTAGGCTTTGAGGGACGTGAAAGACAACCAAGACTCTGTGTAGACACGCAATTTAGGCACTTCAAATTCCCACAGATGTTTATTTCATCTTTCAAGTACTTTGGCTTGTCACATGGTGACTTTTCACATGACTTTTAAAGCACTTTGAGCTTCTATTGCATCTGACCTTTTGTCAAAACATTTGGAGTGGTTAATTATTATGCCAGGGTTTTCACTCTACGAACAATAACTGCTTTCTTTCCTTAAAGGATTGTTTGTCTAATTAGTCAGTTTTGCCCAATATTGTTAAGAAGCCTTGACTTTGGTTTCTTGATAAATAATAGCTGTTTCCTGAGTCCATTCA
>JAAWXA010000060.1:0-38106 GCA_038090715.1 Florisuga fusca | reverse complement strand
ACTCAGATCTGGCTTTGAGACAGAAAATACAGTCACAGCACAAGTGACCTCTCTTTTCACACAACACTGATAAGATATAGGATCTATCTTTTAGACAGATTGCTACCTGCAAGTGCTACATTTACTTTTCAGGAGAAAAAAAATAAAAATAAAATAAAATAAAATGAAATAAAAAATTAAAAAAGTAAAAATCACTGTTTCCAGTTGCACTTAAAGAGCAACTTTTTAACTTAAAGAGTTGTTGTTTGGCTCCCGTGCTTCCAGCAAACTTTTGTTTATTTGTTTTCAATGGGGAAAAAATACTCAGAAAAAGAACCCAGAACTAGTAGATGGTCCCTCTAGTCTTTTGTCTAGGAAAAAGGATACACCCTTCAGAAAAGGGACCTGACCACAAGCTAAAGGGAAAAGAGGTTAAGAGGAAGGATCACCTTTAACTGTTAGCAGTCCTTCTCAGGACCTTGAAAATGAAGAGTAAGGGAAGGGAATAGGGAAAGGAGTTTCTAGAAATGGGCAAATAATATCACTATGTGGATCATTTTCCACAAGCTGCTGGATTCCTGCTCAAAGACAAGAATAGAAACAAAACAAAGGAAATGGCACAATGAGGGCAAGTCTTGGCAAATTCTAAAGCACGACAGATGAGGAAGTTCAGGGGATCATGAAAAGGGGAGTGTATTGAGCTTCTGGGGTTCTATTTTATCAAAATCTATCAGTCTCACAACACAATGACAGAAAAAGTCAAAGACCTTTAGTTCAAACAGGCATGGCTTCAGGGCTGTAGGGTATTCAGTTCAACCAAGGTGAAAGGAGAGTGAATCCTTTTGAACACTAATAAAATCCACAGATCAGCTCCCTTTTAGGTGTTGTGTCACTTATCTCTCTCCAGCCTCCATTCCTATGTTTATTTGGTACTCAGCCTCTTCACCTCATTCAAGTTATTCAGTGGTTTATGACAGTTTTACAGGCAATGGGGCTGATGCCCATATCTGAAGACCACTATAGCTGAGGTAGCCAACTTCTACCAACACCTATGACCTGCCCATCTCTCCCTGTGGCACTAGACAGGATGTAGAAGAACAGGAATAGCCATGGGAAGACATCTATAGTTAACATGGAAATAAATGTTCATGAGCACAGGTCTATAAGGTTTTACTCAGAAGCAAAGGTACATAGGAAAAAATAATGGATGGGGTGGTAAATCGGGTTTTAATCAAGTGAGAAATAGTTTGAGTCAAATAAATAAAATACAATGGCTTCAGAGGGAACAAGATTTCTCTGAGAGTTGAAGCAAAGCCCCACTATTGCCAAATCAGTGTTTAATGTGCAGATCTTTGCAGATCTGAACATATTAGGTTTGTCCAACAGCACAAGGGAATCTTGAAGTCAACAAGAATTGGGTCTCCTCAAGGACATCATTTGTAGCCTTATGTGGCATCTGGTTTCAAGAACCTAGAGCAGTGTAATCTTGTAGATGTCTAATGCCTAATTATCGAGGAATCAATTCAATCAGATGTGATTTCATGATTCATCTTTAGAAAATCTGTAAAATGAGTCGTTTGTCTCCAGAAAGAATTTTGTTTAAGTAATTTTTGCAGTATCAGACAATTTATAGAATAAAAATATGGTCTTTTCAAGGACATTGGGCTTGAGTAAAATGAAACCCAGCATCATTCTTGACACAGCTGTTTTCTAGAGCTCAGGTCTCAACTGAATCATAGCAGTCATATCCTTGATATAATGTTATTGTGTGACTCTTGGCACATCCAAACTTCAGCTGCATAAAAAGAGGCAAAACAGTGAAATACTATGAGAAACTCTTTATTGGTATTATTGTGTTATTTTATTTTTTTAAAAACATGAAGCTCTGAATTGTGACTGGTGCAGCTGGTGGATATAGAAAGACAATGGAAGCTTCCTGGCTCAAGTTATGTTTCAATTGCCTTTCTTTCTTTGCACGTGTTAAGTCTATGTAGAGTCAATCAACAAAAAAATCTAAAATTAAATTGCCACAGTTGTATTTACTTCTAAAGATAGATGACTAAAGTTAGGATTCATATCACCTGAGATTGTCTATAGAATTGATGGACTGGCAGGGGTTTCTTCAGGAATGAAAGCACCTTGCTCAGACTTTTTCTAAGTTATCTTGTGCTGGTGCATGCAAAACCAGATGGTTCTTTGCCAGCTGTCTAACCCACAGGGTGAGCAAATCTGTGCTGCTGGTACTATCTACCCCTAGGATGGCAACTGGCCCTCAGGCAAAACAAAGTGGACCATCTTTACACTGATCAACTTTGCCCAGGAAAAGTTTGGGAGAACTTTGGAGTGGCACATAGAGTCACTGACACATCTCCTCGTATTNTGGACAGAAAAAGCTGTCTACTCAGAAAGTTCACTTTCATAGAATCATAGAATGGTAGAGGATGGAAGGGACCTAAAGCAGGATCACCTGGAGCAGGTCACACAGAAATGCTTCCAGACAACTCTTGAAATCCTCTAGAGAAGGAGATTCCACAGCCTCTCTGGGCATCCTGCGCTTCCCTAGAGTAAAAATTTTTTTCCTCATATTAAGGTGGAAATTCCTGTGTTCCTGTTTTGTCCATTCCCCCTCATCCTATCACAGGGCACCACTGAAAAGAGATTGGCCCCTTCTTTTTCACATTAAATAAGATCCCCTCTAGTCTTCTTTTCTCCAGTCCCAGGTCTCTCAGCCTTTCCTCAGATAAACACATTCCAGTCCTCCCTGGAGCTCTCCATGGGATTTTCTGTAGCACATCTCTGTCCCTCCAGAACTGGGGAGCCCAGAACTGGACACAGTCATTGCTTTGAGGATTGTTACTATATATACCCAAGCTTCCATAGGTTTCTTCTGTAGCCTAGCAGCTCACAGGCTGCCTTTCCTGCTTACATCTCCATTACAGAAGGTTTTGGCTCCAAGAACTGCCAGGGAATGCCTCCAGACTACCTTGGTTGTCCTGTCCCATGTTTCATGGAAGACTGAGGTCTGAAAATCATTACAAAACAGCCAAACAGCCCGAGGGGCACCTTAATCAGACAACTATATACTAAAATATTGATGTTCATGTGGATTTCTGTTACAGTATAGGCAAATAGTTTCTATGTAAATCTGGATGTGACTGGCAGGCAGCTGATATGTTTGAATAGAAAATCCTTCTTTCTCACCAGACAGGCTGTCTTAAATGTCTACTCTGGTCCTTGACATTCACACTGACAAGGGATTTATTTCTGATAATTTATATACTTGCCCTTTCAATGTTAAACTTAGAAGTTCAAGTCTAGAAGGTAAAGATCAACATTAAGTATTGCAAATGCATTTATTTTTGTTGAAAATTATATGTTTTTATTTAAAACTACAGGTCCTGTCTTGGTACCCTGTTTACATATGTATGCATAGGCATATACAAGGGAGACAGGTCTCCTACTAGTGTTGATCAAGGTCTCATCCTTATTGTCCATTTACTCAACTAAGCCTAACTTTGTCACCTGAATAGCTCTTCATGTTTCACCACATATTGGCCTGCAGTGACTTTAATGGGAGCTTAGGCAATTACTTCACGTGAATTCCTACCTTTGAAAAATTTTGAAAATTTAGGTGAAAACACCTAATTTAGATGGCTTGGCTTGCAAGTCAAAGCACATCTTGTCTGGAATGGAAGAACTACACTGCATATTATTATTAAAAATACTAATCCACTTTGAAACTTTTGCAGCATACAGTGTGAAAAAATAGTATGTGTTTTACATATTGTCCATATCTTTTCCCACCATAAAAGCACAAGAGTTTAAAAAAACAGGAACAAAAAAACTACCAAGCAACAAAAAAAATCACAACCAAACAAACACAAAGAAACACCAACCCATAAAAAACAAGCAGTAAAAGTGATCTGTCCAAAACATGTGGATGAATTTAATATCAAATCTGAGTCTTCATCAATATCTACTAGGATAACAGGAGTTGAAAAGTATGCTCCATATGGATTCATTGATAATTTTATATAACTGTGACCCACATACTCACTTTTCCATAAAGACCACATGAACAAAAGTTTATACACCTGCACATACACACTTTTTACTGAGTCACATGAAATTCATGCACTAGTCTGAGAATCTATCTTGGCACAGAGTACCATACCAAGGTGGGATCACTGTGCTTTCCATACCTCAGCTATCACTAAACCCTATCCACTGCAAAAAATTAAATCTGCAGACCTTGCAACGCTCCCATTTCTATCCCATTTTCTTTATGCATGCAAAACATTCATGTGAATTTATTAAGCTAAACCCAGAGGACTGGGCACAACTTAAACCATTTACGCTGACCTGTGCTTGGAATAAATGTGTACTGGTGAAACCTTGCAGCTTTTCTGTGGCCATTATTAAAATTTAACAATGATTTCAGTGTTTGAATGGACTCAGGAAACAGCTATTATTTATCAAGAAACCAAAGTCAAGGCTTCTTAACAATATTGGGCAAAACTGACTAATTAGACAAACAATCCTTTAAGGAAAGAAAGCAGTTATTGTTCGTAGAGTGAAAACCCTGGCATAATAATTAACCACTCCAAATGTTTTGACAAAAGGTCAGATGCAATAGAAGCTCAAAGTGCTTTAAAAGTCATGTGAAAAGTCACCATGTGACAAGCCAAAGTACTTGAAAGATGAAATAAACATCTGTGGGAATTTGAAGTGCCTAAATTGCGTGTCTACACAGAGTCTTGGTTGTCTTTCACGTCCCTCAAAGCCTAACGTTCAAGTTCCAAACAAATCAACAGCTTCAGTGATACTGAAACTCTACAATGGGTCAGAAGTCAGTAATTCCTCTCAGCTCTCTGACAGGAGGCATTCCCAGATTGCATTTGGTCCCCATCAAGAAGACCAAGACTCTTACCAAAGATTATATTTCCTTTTTTTTTTTTTAGTTGAGTTTTCCAAAAGCTCCTTTTCATTTACCCACCAGAGAGAGAAAGAAGACAACTGAAAGTAATTCCATACTAAAAATGTCACCAGCACACATTCAGTTACTTCAGGTTATGTTTGTATTAGTAAATAAAATTATCCAGTGCCTGTCTGGTAGGTCCAAGAGCAAGTAGTGGGGTATGTTTTGCAACAATACAGCTTATTTCTCCTCCCATTTCTGGCACATCCTGTAGGGCTGGTAAAGAAGGGCTCTGAGTACCACATCTGGAGTAGTGTGGTTTGGGGGCATTGTTATGACTTATTTTTTATGTTTTCCTTCCAAGTACGGGGCACTGTGGTCATTTTGGGCTGACATCCCTAGCAGCATATGGTAAGAGTTTTTGTGACAATCAGAAGAGTGTTTTATCTATTATTTGTTTGAATTAGTGAGGTACAACTTTCACATTCCTTCCAGTATTTTACCTCTAAGCCATTTAAATGAAGATGGGAAGCTAGATTCATAAAGCATTTTCCCTGCATTCAATAGCCAATGGCTAATGTAAAAACTAATAAAGGCCTCAGCACCAGCAATGATAAGGAGGAAAGCAAAAGTTTCATTAGGGCCAAAACAACCCACAAATAAATCTCAGTCTGTCAGTTAATGTCTCCTTTACCAATAACCTATACAAAGAAAGAATCAGTGAAGTGCATTTTAAAGATTAAAAGAAATGGATTCCCAAGGAATAAGGCACACAAAAAAACAGCATCTCACTGAGCAATGCACACTTCTGACAGGACTTCCCAGGCTTTTCCACCAGCAGCAGACAGGTTAGTGCTGCTTGAATACAAAGGTCATGCATCACTTGGAATATCATAGATCCTTCTGGCTCTCACAGAAATAAGTGTTTGAGATTCACTCCCATGCCTGGCTAATGATGAACCAGAGCTGAGATCAAATCTCATAGAGCAGGAAGTGCTATATAGGTGAAAGTGTTTGTGTCCACTCCCTAGTATCATGAAAAAACATTTTACATTACCATGACAACCCCAAACACTGTAAAGCCAGATATGAATATAATTTAGCTCTTACTTCACTCCTTGAACAATGCTAAAAAATTTTTAAATAACTCAGATCTGGCTTTGAGACAGAAAATACAGTCACAGCACAAGTGACCTCTCTTTTCACACAACACTGATAAGATATAGGATCTATCTTTTAGACAGATTGCTACCTGCAAGTGCTACATTTACTTTTCAGGAGAAAAAAAATAAAATAGTAATAATAAAAAAAAATAAAATAAAATGAAATAAAAATTAAAATTAAAAAAAAGTAATAATCACTGTTTCCAGTTGCACTTAAAGAGCACTCTTTTTTAACTTAAAGAGTTGTTGTTTGGCTCCCGTGCTTCCAGCAAACTTTTGTTTGTTTGTTTTCAATGGGGAAAAAATACTCAAAAAAAAGAACCCAGAACTAGTAGATGGTCCCTCTAGTCTTTTGTCTAGGAAAAAGGATACACCCTTCAGAAAAGGGACCTGACCACAAGCTAAAGGGAAAAGAGGTTAAGAGGAAGGATCACCTTTAACTGTTAGCAGTCCTTCTCAGGACCTTGAAAATGAAGAGTAAGGGAAGGGAATAGGGAAAGGAGTTTCTAGAAATGGGCAAATAATATCACTATGTGGACCATTTTCCACAAGCTGCTGGATTCCTGCTCAAAGACAAGAATAGAAACAAAACAAAGGAAATGGCACAATGAGGGCAAGTCTTGGCAAATTTTAAAGCACGACAGATGAGGAAGTTCAGGGGATCATGAAAAGGGGAGTGTATTGAGCTTCTGGGGTTCTTTTTTTATCAAAATCTATCAATCTCACAACACAATGACAGAAAAAGTCAAAGACCTTTAGTTCAAACAGGCATGGCTTCAGGGCTGTAGGGTATTCAGTTCAACCAAGGTGAAAGGAGAGTGAATCCTTTTGAACACTAATAAAATCCACAGATCAGCTCCCTTTTAGGTGTTGTGTCACTTATCTCTCTCCAGCCTCCATTCCTATGTTTATTTGGTACTCAGCCTCTTCACCTCATTCAAGTTATTCAGTGGTTTATGACAGTTTTACAGGCAATGGGGCTGATGCCCATATCTGAAGACCACTATAGCTGAGGTAGCCAACTTCTACCAACACCTATGACCTGCCCATCTCTCCCTGTGGCACTAGACAGGATGTAGAAGAACAGGAATAGCCATGGGAAGACATCTATAGTTAACATGGAAATAAATGTTCATGAGCACAGGTCTATAAGGTTTTACTCAGAAGCAAAGGTACATAGGAAAAAATAATGGATGGGGTGGTAAATCGGGTTTTAATCAAGTGAGAAATAGTTTGAGTCAAATAAATAAAATACAATGGCTTCAGAGGGAACAAGATTTCTCTGAGAGTTGAAGCAAAGCCCCACTATTGCCAAATCAGTGTTTAATGTGCAGATCTTTGCAGATCTGAACATATTAGGTTTGTCCAACAGCACAAGGGAATCTTGAAGTCAACAAGAATTGGGTCTCCTCAAGGACATCATTTGTAGCCTTATGTGGCATCTGGTTTCAAGAACCTAGAGCAGTGTAATCTTGTAGATGTCTAATGCCTAATTATCGAGGAATCAATTCAATCAGATGTGATTTCATGATTCATCTTTAGAAAATCTGTAAAATGAGTCGTTTGTCTCCAGAAAGAATTTTGTTTAAGTAATTTTTGCAGTATCAGACAATTTATAGAATAAAAATATGGTCTTTTCAAGGACATTGGGCTTGAGTAAAATGAAACCCAGCATCATTCTTGACACAGCTGTTTTCTAGAGCTCAGGTCTCAACTGAATCATAGCAGTCATATCCTTGATATAATGTTATTGTGTGACTCTTGGCACATCCAAACTTCAGCTGCATAAAAAGAGGCAAAACAGTGAAATACTATGAGAAACTCTTTATTGGTATTATTGTGTTATTTTATTTTTTTAAAAACATGAAGCTCTGAATTGTGACTGGTGCAGCTGGTGGATATAGAAAGACAATGGAAGCTTCCTGGCTCAAGTTATGTTTCAATTGCCTTTCTTTCTTTGCACGTGTTAAGTCTATGTAGAGTCAATCAACAAAAAAATCTAAAATTAAATTGCCACAGTTGTATTTACTTCTAAAGATAGATGACTAAAGTTAGGATTCATATCACCTGAGATTGTCTATAGAATTGATGGACTGGCAGGGGTTTCTTCAGGAATGAAAGCACCTTGCTCAGACTTTTTCTAAGTTATCTTGTGCTGGTGCATGCAAAACCAGATGGTTCTTTGCCAGCTGTCTAACCCACAGGGTGAGCAAATCTGTGCTGCTGGTACTATCTACCCCTAGGATGGCAACTGGCCCTCAGGCAAAACAAAGTGGACCATCTTTACACTGATCAACTTTGCCCAGGAAAAGTTTGGGAGAACTTTGGAGTGGCACATAGAGTCACTGACACATCTCCTTGTATTTGTAACATTCCCCTGTGCTTTTTCCTTTACGAGCATCTGTGTAGCCACTCTGTGGGTACTGGTTATGCTGTGGGCTATCGGATAGGGTGGCTACTGAAAAGATGGCAGGTGGTCATGGACACCTACCTTTGCCCAGGTTTTCCTGTTAGAATGTGTGATAATTACAGAAGTTTGTCCCCAGGGCACAGATATGGTCCATATGTCCATAAATCAGGAGCTATTACTGCATACATCATGGGAGCTGTTTTAAACACCTGTGTTCCAGGCTTCCTCTTGATGTCAGGCAGATTTAGTTGAGTTTCTGGGTGATTGCCTGAAAACACATTCTCCCACTTGACATTTGTTAGTGGCTTTCGACACTTTGCTGCTTCATGCTTTTAATTCTTTCCCTGGGTGTCTTCCAAATATTTTAATGAGATGCTGATAACTTTGAAGGGTGCTTGTCTAGCACAAAGCAAAAACATTTGTGCAAGGATCGGGGTGACCATTAGAAAATACAAACTTGATTTATTTAGAAGCTGCTGTTCTCAGTTCAGTTCTAAACACTACCAGAGAACTTTGAGTGTGTCATTAATCTTTTCTTTCTTTAAGAACAACCAGGGTTCTCAGCCTGGAATTCTGCTGAATTATGTTTTCATTTAATTTCCAAGAGCTTCACTGTGAATGTTTTAGACAGTAGGACTGTGAAGAAATACACTGACACTTCATTTATTTTGACCTGGTTTTTGATTCTTGACTAGTGAAGCAATCATTGTACAACTTCCACCTATTTTATTTACTACTGAACCTATTTTATTTACTCCCGTGGTCATAATAAACAGCAGCTAGAGGAGCTAACATAAAGTAGTTGTATTACGCGTGAAATGAAAAGGTAGTATTGCTTGTCTTCAAAGTTTTGGACCTTCAAATGTAGAAAATAGGACAAAATATTCCTCTTTGCAGGATGTAGACTGAAGAACAAATTGTGACTCTCACATTTGCTTCATCACTGTATGTGTTAAGTTACCTCAAACTTCTCAAATGAAATTATTTTCCATGGATGACTCTGCTGCATAGCAAAGTTAATTTTGAACTTAAGGATGCTGGAGAACCAGCAAACAAAGCTGAAGAAAGATTCTGCCATCCTGCAGGATTCTGCAGAAGTTTCTGCTTCATTTCTCAGCATATCTTAGAGCTCACTGCCAGGTGAGGGCCTTTGTCTGTCCTACAAATCATGTTTCCTGCCCCCAAAAGCTAGCAGCATATCAAAGGAGCAATCAAGAGTGGAAAAGTTAGAATTGTCTCAGTCTTAGAGTTGGGCACCTGAAGAATGGTATAGAAAAAGGAAGTGGCTTTGTGTTGCAAGGCAAATGAAAAATCAAGAACCGTGAACATTCCATGTGTTAGAACAACAGGTTTTGTTTATTATTAAACCACCCCAAAATCCAGTCCTGCTGTATGTACATCAACAATACATGGGATAGCATGCCAGATGTAGACAAGAAAGATAAAACATATTCTGTTTTGTTTTGCTGGTGATTTTCCTTTTTATTTTTTATTTTTTCATTGTACACCTGCTCAACTTGATGAAATGATCCAACCTGTATGGATTCCCACATCAACCCTCTCTCAGTTCCCATGTCCACACTGCCTCTCTAAGAGGAGACATCCATCCCATTACCTCTGGGGTGTTTGTCTGAATGATAAAGTGTGCAGCTTTTTTCTGTAGGTTCCTCTGGGCCTCATTTCTTATGTAAAACTGTTTAGTCCAGAACAAGTATATCAGCATGTATCTGCTTTTACTATATCCTATAGTTAGTAGGTAAGACCAGCTAATGCTTTGGGTTACTCAGGAAATCATAAGTAGCACACATACAAAAATGAAAACAGAAAATAGTCTTCCACATTGTTTAGTGTTAATTTTCTTTACATTTCCAGTGTAATTTATTTTGCTAAGCACTGTTGCAATTCTTCCCTCTTGTCTTTTGCTCATGTTTTCTTACAAAACAGTATACTAGGCTTTCTGTATAAAACATATATATAAACATTTATATATATATATATATATATAAAAGCAATGACCCCCAAAATGGACTTACACACAGGTCTGTATTTGTCCCTCATTAGAAAATAGACTGTGTGTACATCTATTCATTGTCCCTGAATGTCACAGAACTGGCTATGAGGATGGGGTCAAGAAGAAAGGGGCCTTTTATGTTTTCTTGGTTTGTTTTAAAACATACAGTTAAAATACATAAGATGAACAAAAGCAGAGTAGTCACAGGAACAATCAGATTCTGTGACTGATTGACACAGGACAATATATTGACACCATGTTGTTCTTGTTCCATTGTTATTACTTCTCTTCAATCTGACTTCTAGTTAATACTTCCCAGGAATTTATACATTTTTTTCATATATTCCCTCCCCTCACAATGAGCTGGAAGCAGGCTCAGGGAGAATGAAACACTGGAAAACCTAAATGGTTTCTGTTATTCTGGAGATCGTCCTGCTTAACTTTTCTGTCTGTCTTTGTCAGAGATTATAAATAATTTAGCAAATTATGGTGAATTCTACAGAACAAGTAATTTTTAGTGGTCTTTGCTTCCAAAAGAAATGCTTTAGAGCAATGATTTCAATTTTTCACATGCACTGCTGGCATTAGATATCTAATTGGAATATTGGTATAAATACTTTCTGCAGTATAAGCCCCCCACTATTGGTGTAGGTGGTTCTATGTCCTCTGTATCTATTCTTTCATCAAATATTTGAACTACTTATCATTACTGAGTGTTGTTCTAAGAGAACCACCCACTTTCATTACATCTGCAAATTCAGAGGTGGTAAAGGAGGGGTTATATTTCAGCCCAATTCATTTAGCTTATGCAAAAGGGGTTTAATGAGTTGTTGGCCTGAGCACTTTGTAATTGAGAAAACCCCAGGTATAAAAATGCTACTAAGATTCGGGGCAAAAAATGGAAAACCATATTGAATTTTAAAAAAATAATAAAATAAAACCAAAGTACTGTTTGCTGGTTTACAAAGAGTCTATAACACTGATAAAATCTTCGGAAACCAATGTGTTTTTGTTTTGTTTTGTTTTTCCCTTCTCTTTCTTTATTTTGGCTTCATTTCAACCCGGGAGTTCATATCATCTCCTTCCAGATCATACTCCTCTACTTGGCCGCTGGTCCACACCTTCACGCGGTCAGTCAGGTCACTGCTCCTGGGAGCCAGGATGAAGTCGTAAATCAGGGCAGCACTTGCTCCTCCAATGATTGGGCCAACCCAGAAGATCTGAAAGGAAGTTCCAAGCCCAGTTAATATATTGGGTATTGCTGCATTTGAAGCCATCCTGAAAAATACCTTCTGAGGATTTCAGCCCCATTTTTTTTCAGTGAGTACACTAAAACTGCAGCCTAGCACCTGCATATTTACTTAACTGAATAGCAAGAAACAAGGAATTTCTCACCATGAATTGGTAATTATAGATATTAATACTTGTGGCTATGTTGCCAAGTTCTGTTGTTTAAAATTAGTGAATCTGCTGTCAAAACTTCTCTTTTCCTCCAGGAAAATTTGTCAGGGTGTACGGTGTCTAAAAGCAAATAGGGCATTAGATTCTCCCACTAGCTTTCACTGAGAGCTCTCACTGAGTAGAAGTTAGCTTCTACTTAGCTGATGATATTGCTGTAATTGTACTGACCTGATCACTGAAGGACTCCAAAGTTTGGAAGGAATGTTATTAAAAGTATTCTAGTAGACAGGCTGATTTTATTAGAAATACACATGATTTTGAGGGCTTTCCATGTCCAAAGAATTCCTGAGTCTGACAAACTCAGGAAGTTTAAACAACAGTTTAAAATATTTGATATATATATAAACATAACAGGATATAACCAAAGAAAATCTGCTATATTACTTTGGACATAAGCACTGAGCTTGAGGGCTTTGTGACCTTCTGAGACTGGTCAGGAGCAAAAGGAGATTGGTTTTTGTTAAATGAAATAGAAATGGCAACTGACTGACTTGATCCGAATGAAATGGGGAAAAAAAGGGAAAATGTTTTTACAGTGAGGATGGTGAAACACTGAAACAGATTTCTGGGAGAAGCTCTGGCTTCTCTGGAAGTCATCAAGGCCTTGGAGCAACTTGGTCAACTTGGTCTAGTGGGAGGTGTCCCTGCCTGTGGAAGGGGGTAGAACTAGATAATCTTTAGGGTTCCTTCCAACCCAGACATTCTATTTCTGTGATATGTATGTAAAGGTTTCTGATCCTGTAGGTTATATATATGTAGAGGCTCTTGTAAGCTAAACAGATTCATTCAACTTACCCAGTGATTTTCAAAGTTGTTGGCAATCAGCGCAGAGCCAAAAGATCTGGCTGGGTTAATCCCACAACCAGTGTAGTCAATCTAGGAGGTGGAAAGAGAACCAGTGGTGAGGCATTAATTCATGTGTGGCATCTTCATTACAAGAGGGCAAGAGGCAGCCAGCAGCATGGTTCAGATGCTCACAACCATTTCATATTCATCCCACCCTCCCTTCCTCAGAAAAGGTGTGAAAGACAGCCTGCCATGTGTCTCTCCTATCCCACCAGGAGTACAGTACAGGTCCTACAGCAGTGACTCCTTCCAGATATGCAGCTTCATCACTTACTGACAAAGCCACATGATCTGAGAAAGAAGGGCCATGTGTGTTGCAGAAACAAGGTCAGTCTCAGAAGAGGAAGAAGAGGGAAGAAACTATCACGTGCCCACCATCTTCCTTCAGCAGCCCATCCTGAGGAGAGACATGGCAGCTACTAGCTGTGAGAGGTAACACTTACAGCAAGAAGATGTCCCAACGCAACAGAGAGACCAATGGCCAAAGGTGCTGATCCTGAGACATCATTCCTTCTCCTGTCTGTGGTGGCAAGGACACACAACACCAGCTGGAAGGTGGCAATGATTTCAATACCCAGCCCTTGACCTGCATTAATTCCTTCTGAAAGCTGTGGGGAGACAAGAAGGAAGACATCAGTTGATATTTCTATCTGATTTCAACCAATATGACAAAGTTTTGCAGGAACTGTTTTTTAAACAGGAGAATGCAGACCTGTACAGTCATTTCTCCCCTCGGGTTGCTTTTGTTCAACAGGAGAAAAAAAAAAATAATTAATAGAAATCAGTTTTGAAACACTCACTGCTGTGCTCAAGTCTAAGGATAACCATCTTTGGCTGGTCATATAACATGGCTGCATGGTTGCTGTATCCAGCCAATGCTCAAACAGCAGACACAATGAGAATGATGCTGGTCAAAGTGTGGGAAAAAAAATGAGGCAGAGGTTTGCTTTCAATAGAGTTTACCCACAAGAAGCGAACTGTCCTGCCCTGAGGCATTCATTCATTTCTTCTGAGAATAAGGATGCTGTGGTCATGTTGAACATCATTCAACTCCCCTTCAGCAACATTTGCTAAGCAAAGAGGGGCAGAAGGGGGAAGGGACAAACAGACAGTAAAAAAGGTGCATATCTCTGGGTAACTTGAAAGGACCTGTCTCTGCTGTTGACAAGTCTCTTCTCCAACCGCTACTTATTTTCTGTCATTCAACATAAACTCTTTAAAAGGATTTCATGTGGAAAATTTCTTGGAAAACCCTGTCCCCATGGGCAGTTTTCCACATTAAGACCCCTGTGTCTTGAAGTCCACTTGAAATACCCTGAGAAATCCACTGTGTTCAACTGGGATTGATAGATGTCACTCAAGTCTTACAGAAGACCAAAAATATCTAAAATGTCACTAGATGTCAATGTTTAGGCAATGTATCTTCACTTGGATATGTTATGAACAGTCAATGGAGATGAGTTCCATGCAGCTGATGAAATGTAGGTGATCATTTCAGAGTGGACTCTATGTGTCATTCAGAATGACTGACTAGCTCTGTCCTGTTTTTTTTATTCACTAGGTCTCATTTGCCTACAAGAGCTTAGACACTTAGCTCACATGTAGACTACTTTTGGGTGTCTTTGAGTCAAACTGAGTATCACTCACCTTCTTTGAAAGCCATAAAGAAAAAAAAACCCACCCAAATTCAGGAATCCTAGGCGACTGAAGGGGAAAGTGTTTCAGTTTTCTATTAAAGCAGAATCTCTAGAAAAACTCACACTGGAAGAGTTAGATATTCCAACTATATTATTAATCATGAAATCAGTAGAGTTTCCTATTAATGTAAATGCTGCAGAACAGATTGAAACCACAGTAACTCATGTAAGTGAACATTATGTAGTAAAAATGCTGTCTTGCTTGACCAGAAACCATGGAGCTAAACCATTCAAAATGATAACAAGTTTTGAATTCTGCTTCTAATTGCTATATTCAGTGATATCTTAGTTAAGAAAAGACAACCCTGTATCTGAGATGAGTAACTTGGTATTAAGCAGAAAGAACAATGCACGGGTAGGATGAAACATGAGCTTGGACACAGGACAGAGAAATGGAGAATGTGAGTGGTGCCGAGTAGGAAGCAAACTCTGCAAAACTTGTGCTCAAGCCGTGTTATCAGTAGGTTATCCCATCTGTCATAGCCTCTGCATTAAAAAATCACTAGGTCACATATGGCAAAAACATAATTAAATGTTATTGTGACCTGTCCAGAACAATGAAACTATGGGAAATAACGCTTCAAATCTGTTTTGGTGGTTTTACACCCTGATTTCCCTCGAACTAATATTTTATTAACATTAAAACTTAAAGATATTTAACTGAATTTTTCATTTCCAACTCTGCTATTCAATTTTCTTGTTTGTACTCTGTAACCACGTAGCAAAATATCAAATTCCAAAGCATTGAAAAAAAAATCTCAGCCTTCACCCAGCATAAAGGTACATTGAAAACAGTGAAAATCTACTGATTTGTAAAACCTGCAAAACTGAAGCATTAGTAATATATTTTTGTCTTTTTCTTTAATAGGCAGGACTGATATCCTTTGAATTAGAAGCAGTTTTTCCACAGATAAAAAAGAATCCTGGTTGAAATGGTGAGTTGAATTTTTTGTTCTTTAGGGATCCATACAATAGAAACTAAAATCAGTTAATGAAACCTTCAGCATTAATAGGACTTGCATGCGAGAAATAAAAGCACATAAACATATAAAGATGAACCAGCAGTGAAAGTGACATTATCCAGAAACTCATGCTGAGTGCCTGATATATCACTAAAATAATATTCTATTAACCTTTTCATCCTCTTTTAAAAGTAATTTTTTTTATTTTTTTTTTTTCACAGCAGACACAGTGGGATTTGTGGCTCTCAACAAATTAGCCTTCAAATGCATCCCATTGATACAAAAATAGTTTTACTTTAAGGAACTGGATTAGAGACTCTCTGGGAAATCCTATCTCACATTTGGAATGGTCAAACTTAAAAGGTAAGTGCATTGGCAAATAAGTAAGAGATATGCAAATGTCCAAAAGTGGATTATGAAACTAAATTCTGTTCCATCGTAATGCAACTGTTAAATCCCAGAAAATCTAGATCTGAGGTTAGACACACTGATGTTAGCATTTCACAAAGCCTTGGTATTTAAAAGATTAAACACTGGCCTACCATTAAACTTCCCCTTCATTTGAAGTGCTTCTGTAGAAGAAAAAAAGACAATAAGAGCAAAATTATGCTTTTAAAACCTGTGATAATCCTTATCTTTGAGAAGCGGAAATCATTTTCTTCCTTTCCCTCCAGGAAAACACATCCTACAACTGACGTGGCTTGAGGTCATTCTCCCTGCTAATCAACACTTATTGATGGGCTGTGTGGAATCAAAGAAAACCTGGAAATATCATAGGAAACCTTTTCCTTTCCTCTAGCATATAATTTTTGTGCAGCCTGCCAGGGACGTAAGATTCCACTGTGAGAGCAAGGCCTCTGGGCTGTGTTCCAAAACAAGACTGGGACAAAACTGAGGCAAACCTTGGGTGTTCTGCTTTGCTATCATCTCTGGATCTGCAATATAGAAGTGTAATATCACAGATGCTTGTTATTTTCTTACTTGTCATAGCCAAAGTGCCCCTTAAAGCAGAAGCTTTGACCATCTAGGCTACAGCAACACATGGAACAGCAGAAGTATCCACCACCCTAATGACATCCCAGTGAAATCACTGCATAGGTAGAAAGAAGGTGCATTTCCTAGCATCCAGTTAAAATGTACATATATATCTTTGTGCTTATATTCAGATTTATACAGTGCTTGGTCACAGTGGATTTCCAAGCGTTACCCAGCTAACGATGCAGTATGAAACACTTTGGACTTTTTGAAGCTTCAGTTGTAAGTTCTTTACAGAACCAAGCAGGCATAACTAACCAGAATTTTATTTATTTATTTATTTTGTAAAATGCCTGGCTCCAGAAATGACTTTTGGTTTAAGCCTGAAACTTAACCTGAATGTCAAAGGAAGCAGTATTATACATTACAGAGACCTGGCCACCTGAGGCTGCCATTAAAACAAAGGCAGAAATCAGTCACTGGTCTTGCCATCTAACTTTTTGCTACTGAGAATACCCAGAATGTAGTGTGACAATATCTCTGGTTCTTAAATAGATAGAATAATGCCTGGAAACGTTGGACACAGTCACCTCTCCTGTACTGTTGGCCTGAGACCTGTCCCCACACTGGAATGACTTTCCTCCCTGCATTGGTAGGCTTCTTACCAGCAGTCACAACGAGGTCTGTAGTCCACCAACTCTCACGTTCTCTGCATTTTAAGTGATGCTCTTTAAGGTAACAGAAAAAATTTCAGAGGGCAAGGAAGAGCACAGTAACTCCCTGAGCTTTTCATGCTTCAGACTTGTGAGTCTTGAAGAGTGGATTCAGTCCTTTAAGGAACTGCATATGCCCTAAGGGATTAAAATGAACCACACAAGCCTACATTCATTCCTCCCAGAGTTTCCCACACCACAGGAGTCAATCCAGACTTCTCCCTTTTTTGTTCTCATGAATTGATTAACTAAACTTAATTTCTAAGTTATTGTTTTGTCAGGAGAAGCACTAGAAACACAGAGAAGAAATGAGCTACATCATTGGTAAGAGCAGAGATTTATATGTAGCCACATGTATCTGATTAACTGAACCAATCCTGGCTGCATTAACTGCACTGAGTAATTCTTCCTTGGCTGTAATGTCACTCAGATGATGAGCAGAGGACTACATGTAGATGCCCAATGGTGGTGTATCCTTCTGTGGAGAGAATCCCACTGTTCATATTTTCATCTGAGTGACAATCACTGTGGATCTGAACAAGTTCATGGAAGAAAAACCCATTGAAATTTTGAAAATTTACAGAAAATTTATAAAAATCACACCTTATTCAGAAAGCTACTGATCTGTAACTTGTTGGAACCTAAGGAAGCACTCTGGGAATTTTGAAGCCCTCTGCTTTGTATTACTGGACAAGGGATGAGGTACAATACTGGTTCCCCATCCAAAGACTATCTTTATCCAGTAAAGCTACTGCTGCTCCTGAGCAACTTGGTTTGAATTCAGTGCTGACTCTGTTTTGAGAAAGAGCTTGAACTAGAGACCTTCTGAGGTCCCTTCCAAGCTAAACTATCATGTAACATGTAAGCTTGATTTTTTTGAAATGTTCTTCCTGTGGGGAGGTCTGGGGCAGAATTGCCCCAGTGCTGCTCTGTCTCAGCTGACTTAATGTCTAGAAACAACTGGTGGCATCTGCAGATATTGGAGATATAGATGGTGGATCAATCATGTTGAAGGATCTGTATAGATATAAACCCTATTGGTGACTGAGTCAACAGACCTGCAATATAATGAAATGAGAACTGTTAAGACTGAGGGGACAATTAATAGAAAATCGTTATCTAGTCATGACCCAAAGAGGAACTGAGGGTAGTGGCTTCATTGCTTCCATTTCTCCACAGCATCAGATAGGAGATAGGAATGTTCCTAGGGCATGTATCTCAGAAGTGCCCTTAACTGCCATGTTTAGCTGACAGGCTTCCACAGCTTCAAGCAACAATCTGGGCCAATAAATCGTTTGTTTTCTTTTTTCTTCATTTTTTTTTCTTTTTTTTTTTTTTCCCCCCCTCTTTTTAGAGCAGGATATTTGTTAGTTGTCTGCCTTCAGAAGAGAAATGGAGACAGGAAATTAAACTGGCCCACGGTAAACCCAACTCTGTACTTCTCTAGTAGCTTCATATTTTTCTCATTAGGAGTAAAAGCACACTGAGTTCAAACCTGGTTCCCGTTATATGGATCAGACAGTTTGTTATGCAAGGTGGTTTCATCACATGGTGCTATGCTTTGTCTCATCCAACAAAGATACATGGACTGCTTTCTAGAGTCCAGCTTACTTTCATATAACAGGGATTAGTTTCTCATTGTTCCTGAAAGAATGACAGGCCTCTGGATATGTAGAAGTCTATTTTTCTGTAGGGGAATGTAAACTTTTTCCATTCTTATGAAACACTCCACTGCCAGCCATGCTGGCTGATGTTTTTTTAGAGAGAGATAAGTTAAGCCACAGCAATTTAGTGACATGTAACATCACTGCCTCCTCTGGGCATATCCCAGCCATCCCCCAGGTAAGGCAGAATTTGCAGAACCCCAGCAGTGGCATGGCTTGCACATAATAAGAAGCATGCTGTGGACTGACTATACACTTATTACTTTTTATTAGCATTTTTTATATTCATGTTGGAAGAAGTACTACGTTCTCCTTTCCATACAAAATCTAGCATTTTCAGGAGCTGTGCTGCAATAAATATCTTTCTGTCAGAGAGAGCTCTTCCCTCCTGTGTTGAATTCAAATAAACAGCTAACAAATTGCACCAGACCTGCTCATTTCAGCATTCCAAATTATTATCTCATCTCTGCCATGGAAGACTTTGTTCTTGTAAAGGGCTTTTAGTATTTTGTTCGAACAAATTCTCACTGTCCTATTGCATTGTTTTCCTGTAGTTTAAACTTTAACTTCTTTGTTTTTCCTTATTTTTCTTAATAAGGAAAACTCTTCATACTAATTTAAATACTTCATGTTTTTGTCTTCATCTCCACACTGGAAATATTAATTATGTTGCTCTACACCAACTAACGGTCATTTAGGTGTTTAGCTGGGCAAAGTTCCTTAATGCTATGTTCTTCAAAAGTAATCTCAAAAATTAATGCCCCTGCTACCCTCAGAACCATCTTCCTCCTATCCAGATGGTCATTTTGTCTGAATTTTCTCATTCTTTCAGCTCCAACTCTGTCATGAAAATAACTTGATAACTTCCAACTTGATAGTATACCTTTCTTCTGCAGGAAGCCCAGATCTCCAGAGCTATCAATCTTCATTTAACTCAGAGTTAAAATTTATCCAGAGGCTTTATCCCTAGCTGTTTAACTACAGCTATTTTCTTATTTCCTTGCTTTTTCACAGTACCAATCTGAAAGAGGTATTTCTATACCCCCTACTTGAGTTTTAGGGATTTGGAGAGTAAAAAAGCTCATTTCTTTAGTAAGTAGAGACAGGCAAAGATCTAAAGGGTTTCACTTAAAAGACAGGAGCACTCAGAAGAAGCTGCTTATGAGGCAAAGAATTAGCTTTGGATCATGTCCTAGATAAACAACAGAAGCATTCAGCAGTACCTAGGGACAAAACATATTGTCCTCTGCTAGATTATCCTTCCTATAAATACAGCCTTAAGAGCTCTAAAGGGGACTCATTCAATTCCCAAAGCAGAAATCATATTTTCCATTCTTTGGATAGCAGACACCCTCCAGGAACAAGACTAAATTCCCTCCTCCCACCCTGTCTTCAGGCTGACAAGAAACCAGCCAGAGGTTTGTGTTGCAGCAGCCCATTATTCCAGAGAAAGAGGGGTGGTTTCATTTAAATTAAACCAAAGCACAGAAAGTTTACATGTGAAGGCAGTAACAGTCAGGAAAAGTCAATTCCTCTATAGGACTCCCATTTAGCACCATTTAGTGACTCCCATTTAGTGATAGACCATTTATCTTGGTTTTATTTTTATTTTTTGATGTGCCTCTGGGAAAGTTGCTTTGGGGGAACATTGTTTTTTTAAAAAGAGTCTTGCTGCTGAGAAATAAACAATTTCTATTCAAAGGATGAGGAATAGTGAGATGTTTTTGTTTGGGTTTGGGTTTTTTTTCTCCCTTTACCCAGCAATACCCAAGTAAATAGTTCATTTTCAGTAACACTTTTGAAGCACTCATTTATACCACGGAGATATTTCTGGCCTCCTGTGTTGTCAGATCAGGAGGACATGGTTTTTCAGGGGGGAATCTTGGGCACATCTGAATTTTGAACCTAATAGAATCTTCCTTTCTATGCTGGAAGACTAGAATACTGGAATAACTAGATGGATTTGCAGAAAATTCACAGTATGGTTGCTGGCAATTGTACCAAAGTGTTATTTATGTTATACTTCTAGAAAAACACTCAAGAAAACCTGTGAAGTTTTCAAGAATTCTGAGTCTGAGGTAATTCATACAGTCAGTTTTGTGCAGAGCACTGAAGATTTGGCATTTCCAGGGAGTTAAAAACTATCTCTGAATATGTGCAAGGGTTTTCAGGTATTAATGAAACAATTGCACCTCCTTCTTTTCTTGTTCATCAAGAAAGAAGTCTTCTGAAAGGAAGGAAAAGGAGCTAAATTGTCATTTCTTGATTCCTCAGCCAAAAACATTTATCATTAACTTCAGGAGAAGTTGTGAATATACATGAAGGGAAACACATGCCACTGCTCTCTATCAAAAGCATTCATTGACTTCACTTGCCACAGAATTAGCATCAAGAACCTGGAAAACTTTGGTTTTCTGTTGTACCCTTAAGTGGTTCCTGGAGAGAGGATGCACAGGGCTCTACTAGGAAAGTACCCAGAGGATTTCTTTGTTCCCTTCCGGTCCACAAGTGCCAAAAGAGAAACTTCGTGCAGAGATTTCAGGAGACATATTTGCCCTCCTGCTGTTTATAGTTTCCTCCAGGATGCCTGTCAGGCCCTGTGTGTTTGATTGAACAGGTTAGTGCTGGGCCTTAGCTTCTGATCTCATCAGCTTCAGTGCAGCAGTTAAACACCAGCACTGGCTTTGGCCCTGGAAGCCAGAAGGATCAGTACTTTCCCATCAGGCTGTATGTTAATAAATAGACAGAACCACATCCTGCTCCCAGCCAGACCAGAAAACCTACAGGAGATGTTCACTTGTTTTCTGATATTGGTATTAATATTATTCTGAAGGGCCTGAGGAGCACATCCACAGAGCATGATGTCTCAGCGTGCCAGGTACTGTATCAGGCACAATGAAAAAGGCTTTTTTTTCATTTTTCCGAGGAAAAAGCTTCCTCTGCTTCTGTGTATTTGCAATAAAGAGACAACAGTGAAAAAAGACAGTGAAATGCAGCCACTGAGAAATGCAGACACATAACATACAGGTAGTTTGCTGTGTGAAGCTGAGCACAAGCACAATAGCTTGTGCCTGTTTCCCTAACTCTGGAACAAAGATTTTTCTAAGCATGAATATTTTCAGTTGTGATACCAGGTAAAGATCTCTCTGCTACTGAATTCTCTCAATTAAGCTAGATAATGGACAAATAAGCAAAAATGAACAACTGCTCTAAAGAAAACAGTCAATTTCCTCTTGAGACAAACAGGAAATTTTTCAAGGGCTATTTTTTTTTTCCTTTAGTACTTGTGATGTGGTTTAGTGTCCTTGCTCTAAAAATCCTTCTCTTAAATGGAGCTATATACAGACCAGATAGTGAAATTTTTTAAACTTCTCTGACTAAAAAAATAGTCTATTCTTGACGCCCCTGAATGTTCACATTATCTGCTGAAGTACATGAGCCCTTCTACAATTATATAGATGTTGTTTTTCCAATTGCATCAATTAAACCAAAAAAGATCCATAATATTCATTCTCGTTTGCTGTGGAAATTTCCATTTGTGGTTCTTGCTATGCCAGAACTTGATTTAGAATTGACACTCACTAGTAGATTTAATATTTTATTCTTATTATTATTTCCACCAAATGTAAATTAACAAAAAATAAATTTGGGTTTGCCTCATCTGAAGAATCTTTGTAGCTATCAATCTAGCTCTCTTAGATGTGGGAGTGTGTGCGTAGGTGTGTATACACATAGCAGAAAATATCCAAATGCATATGGCATAATACATAGAATGAGAAAGAAAGGAAAACAGTTTTGACTGTGTATTATCCAGTCAGGAAGGGTGTTGGCAAAATTAATTTCCTTATATTTCATATTTAATCCTACTTATTTTGACAGCTGGTCAAACCCAGAAACCAAAATCATTCTCCAAAAATCCCAGCATGACTCAATGTGAATTACAAAATTATCTAATATACCAAACTAATAATGTTTTTTAAGTCTATTGCAATTCACTATTTTTCAACTCACCTCAATTCCTATCATCTCTAAATAGAAAGAAATGAAGAGGACCCTTAATCTGAGGCTTGCAAAGCATTTTTCAAACAGTACAGTCATCCTTAACTCCTACGGACATAGACCCAATTCCTGGTAAAAAACCCAGTTTGAACCACTAGCACCAAAAGACTGGAATGCAGCTGGCTGATCATTGAGGGCCTCACCCTGTGGCTTGGTCACACTGCTACATCCCTGCATGCTCTCCATCAAAAGCTGAGGCTACAGCTGTATTATTATAGAAGCTCTAAGGAAATCTTGATAGAAATGGAAATAAGAAATAACTTCTGAGATGTGAGATAAGGATTAGAGCTATAACTTGTTATCCCTAAATGCTCCTGAGGATGGGTGATAGCCATCAGATTTATATCTCAGCCCAGATGTTTCTGCTGTCACTGTGTGAACACATTAGAAAGTGGCCAAGCCCACAACCAGTTTTGAGCAGGTGCCTTTCCTGTGTTCCACCTCCCCAGCCTGATGCAACTCAATACAATGCTGGCATGCCATAAAAGACTGCTGCTGAGAGATTGAAATTGAATAATGAGCTATTGTTGTGATGCTCTTTGTTAAGAAATAAAAAATCCTGGACTGATCTCATGCACAGGAACCATTTTGCTCCCTCTAAAAAACGCAGCGACTTCTGGTGCCTTGTAGAAGCTCAAGTGCTTCACCATGCAGATGTCCCAGCACAGGCATAGAGAAACATGCCTACATCAGACTGAAAACAGGGAAGGCAGAGGGCAGTGGTCAGGAGAATGAAGCTGACTATTGAGAATTGAGAAAGGGGCAGTATGTAATCTGAGAAAAGGCATCCAAAGGTTTTTAATAAGCGTAAAGGTCAGGAATTCAGCTCCGTGTCTTGTCCATCCAGCTACACCTCTGGAGCTGCAATTTTCCATACTGACTCAGAGGAAAAGCAGCATCACTTACCCAATTGTCCACTCACACTCTCAAGTTCTCAGTTTATTTTGGAAGTTCTTCCAACTCAACCCGACTTTGTTTAATTTGAGATTGGAGGAGAGCACACTCATAGGGTGCGGGCAGAAAGAGAGGGAAATCACAAGGTAAACACTGAGTCACCAACAGCAACCAAGCAAGTCCTGTGCCCCATGGTCCAAGGGCCACCACTGGTGCACTGGTTTGGACCAAATGTGGAAAATCTGGTGATTTCTGTCCACAATCCCTCCTGAGGCAACTTTTGGAAGGATGGAAAAGATTCAGTGAGGAATACCAGGATAAAAAAATCCCTACTGAGCTCCACACACCATTGAAAGCTGTGACAGGTCTCAACTTCATGAAAGAGAATTCCCAGTGCATGAACAATTTTATGTTCGTACTGGAGGTCTCTGTGCCTTGGAAAATTGTTGGGAGAAAACTCACGAGCAATGATGTCCTACAGATAATAAATATGCAGAGATTAACTATCCACACATCATATGCCTCATTCTATGTTCCAGTCTCCTGGAGACAAGAGATTGTCCAGCCTTCAACTTTCTAAGTAGCAGAACAAGGCTGGAGCTGAGGAGCACAGACACAGCAGAGAAAAATCTCCAGCACAAGGTTTCGAAGCTGCTCTGCTGCTTCTGGACCCCAGTCCAACCAAAAGGGATAAATTATGGAAAGGGGATTTATTCTGTAGGGTGACTTTGGTGAGAGTGGAAGATGTCTCAAAGTAGCAGATAACATTCTGGGATGAAAAAAAACAAGGACAGTAATGGGCTCCTTTTTCTCTGTCTTTGAGAAAGGATTTGGAGTGGCCACTGGGTGTTTATCACCAAAGGACATTGCATCCTCATCTCCACTCATGCTCCCACATCTGATCCTACTTTAGGGACACAACCTGTCTTAAAAAAGTGCCCCAGACCTCTGAATCCACTGACCACAGATCTCTCCTGGCTTTTCCAGCAAGTTCTTCAGTTACACAAACAGCATTTATCAGTCCACTGAATGTTTTTTAAATTCAGGTCCTTCTATTTGTTATTCTTAGTTGTTTTTCTTTTTTCTTTATCTACCCTGAACAATACTACCTGCAGGTCTGTTTTCCTTGACTACAATTTTTGATCCACTTGTAACTTTTTTAAAAAAAATCTTCTTTTTAAAGACAGAGTTTTCAAATAGTTTATAAATTGTAGCCTCAAGACTTGGAGGTCACATTTCCTGGCACTCTAATCAGTATGCCAAAATACAGAAATTATAAAATTCTAAAGCAGGGTTGGCCTTTTCACAAACTCTGGTTATTTTCACCAAAAAAACCCAAAAACCTCAAAACCAAAAACAACATCAAAAACACACACAAAAACTGAGCTAAAGATCTTTTCCAACTTTTTTTTAAAAGTTTGATAAAAGTTCTCAAGCTAATCGTGTCTGAACCACAAATATTTTGTTACCTTGCAGTTCAGAAGTCTCTCACCCACCTTTCCTGCTTGAGCTCTTTGTTGGTCATTTACGGCCCATGATAAATAGTTTCTTCCATTATCCAAACTACAGATCTGTCCTCACTAGACAATAGCCAGCTGTGCTGTTAGATGAGCCCATTTTGGATGAGGTCTTCTCTATTCTTACAGTTTTACCTAATGGAAATTTGTAACGTGTAGGATTCAATTGCCAAAAAGAGATAAAAGATGATGTAAGGAAAAAAAGTGTTCACATTTTTAGAAAAGCAAACACGTTGGATACTCCTCTTTCAGCTTTTCCAATTCCTGAAGGTTTTCACCTTGGCACTCACACCACTACTAAAATATATGAGAAGTTAAGTGTCTTAAAAGGATTCAGTAACCTAAATACCTCCCTGAATTCGGTCCAGAATGTCTTATTTGGAACCAGCCAAAGTAACTATAAATATTTCCACTGACCTTAGTAAAGTTTGGACCAGATTTTTCATATGCAACTCTTTTACTTGCTTCTTAGTATAAACCAGACTGTAACATCGAGCATGTTAAAGAAGCATCTTACTTTTCCATTCTCCTTTCCTTCCCTCCAACCTTGCACCTTCCATGGCTGGTTTCTGTTTTCCATTTTCTTCTGTTTCCCTTCTTTCCTTTGGGGGAAAGACACAATGTCATCCCACTTGATTCTGAATACTAAAAAGAGGCTCACAAGCCTGGAGCCTCATCATGCCAAGGAAGTTCTGGCTGTCTTTGGAGGACAGTTCAAAGGATCTAAGGGATGAAGTACCTCTCCTTGCCTCTCATTCTCTGAACAAGAGAGGAACACTGTAGGAATGGGTTCCTCACTTGGCCCCTGAATACAGGACCTACAGCTGGGCAAGATAAAGCTAAGCTCAGGCAATCCTACCCAGAAGCCACTGTGAACCCTGGATAGCCATTGACTCCATTAAACTTCTCCCACTTCATTTTTCCTGTAAAAAAACACCCCTCCAAGAGCATGAGGGGTTCAGAACAGAGGACACAGTCATGAACTTCCAAGCCCTCCTCCCATCCTAGTCAAACCAGCATTCCCCTTCTTCCTCTTCTTTTTCTCTGCAGTGAATCTACACCACATTTTCCATAGGAGAGGCAGGAAAACAAAGCAGCTGAATGGGATGCCAGCTCTGTTCCTCCCTTCCTTGTCCTCAAGTTAAAAAGCATGACCAAAAAGTGATCTCTGTGGCTTCTCCTTATCATCTCCAGGAGGAGGCAGCTTGCTCTTGGTGCTGTGGTTTCTGGACATGCCCCATTGTGATGGGCTCTGCACAAGGACAGCCCTATTGCTGTTCTTCCCTGAGTTGGTCTCAGACCCCTCGACCCTCCCCAGACAGTCCCAGACTGTTAGGGGGAAACTGATGGATTTGCTTTCCTCTCTAGCCCTTTCTTGCAAGGGAGAAGAACAGCTGCTGCCTTCCCCATCCCATGGGAGACCTCTCCACTGCTCCTCTAGCCAAAACATTTATTACTGAATCATAGAAAATAAAATAAAAATTTTAAAAAAAGAGTATTTGACAATGACAAGCACTGAGACCAGGCTTTTCACAGTGTTTAGAAACCATTTTATCCATTTTAACCATTTAACTCATGCACCAAAAGTGTTGCCAGATTTATAATACTGGCACGATGGAGATTTATATTCTGGTTTTGCCAACAGTGTATTTTATGGTCCTGAAAACAACGCATTCCATTGTATTCCAGAGATTTTCCTAGGGAGGGGGGAAACAAGGCTTCCACCATAACGTGCAATTTTGGGGATTCATGAAGTAGTCTCCTAAGCTTACCAAAATCAGTGACTCCACTGAGCTTTCCTGAGCTTTCCATGTGTGCCCATAGCCTCTTCCCCTCTGGGATGTCCTTGTGCAGAGCTCTGAATTTTATCTTTGTAGATTTTATCTTTGTAGATCTTACTGACTGAGGAGCAAAAAGAGTTTGGGGTGATGATCTACACCCCCTTCACAGTTTCAGGGATAGAGGTAGGAGCCAGCCATCAGCAATTTGTGGCAAGCAAAAGGGGAAAACCGAATTCAAGTGTTACTGCAGCCAGACCTCCCCTGTTTAATGGCACTTGGACCTCTTGAGGAAACCACTTGGGCGGGTACCCTGTCCCATGCAGTTGAGCAGTTCCCTCTGCCAGTGGTTTCAGAGGAAAAGCTCATGTATCCCCCATGCAGCCAGAGCCTTCTGGAGTTAATAAAATTATTCACTCTTCTTCCCCAAACTGTTTTTTGGATTAACTCATCAAAATTTCTGAAAGGGGGGCATGATGTTGTGGGCATCAGAATCTGGGGAGGTAAGCAGCCAACCCACAGAGTAAAACAAGGGTGGATGTTACTCAGGAATCCCCTTCTTAGTATCAGATTTTATTCTGTTTTCAAAAACTGCCTTGTTTTCTGAATTAACTGTAATGCCTCAGCATGCAAAACTATATTCCTTTTTTTTTGTCAATTATTTTTGGATCCTTTCTTCCCCTAATCATTTTTTTCAGAAATCATCAATCCCCTAATCATTTTACCTAAATGTTTTCTGAATATTTTAGCTGCAGCTTCAAGTCCCAAATATCCCTTCATATCCTGAAATATACCTAGATTTCAACTGGGTATAAGAGGAGTTCAAATCAGCTCAACTTTCAGACTGCAGTCAGGAATGTGCTGCAAGAAAGGAGCTGTAGAAAAGATGTGAAATACTTGTTCTTTAGTGAACCAGGTAAAATAAGTGACTAAAAGGCAATTTCCATTTATAGAATCCGTGTACTACAGTGTCTGTAGCACTGCCCTGGAGAGTGGGATGATTTTAAGTTTAAAGGTGTATATATCCTTTTTTTTCAAAGGATTACATCTGACAACAACAGTAAAATGTCAACATTTTGAGCAGAGGGTGGTGTGGCCAGGCAGCTTTTACACATCATGAAGGTCAATAGATGTGAGCAGCTGGCTGGGAGAGGGGTGAAACCTGAATCCACATCATCCTCCAGTCTATACCTGAGTATTCAGGGGTTTTATCCCCTTTTGGCACAGCAAAAGGAGAAACAGCCAGAAAGTTCAGCTGGGATTCTGTGTCAGACAGGATCTGAGCACTCTGCCTAATGCAACAGGTAATGCTCACACATTTGGTGATGGGGTTTCTCTTGCTACACATCTCTCTTGCTGCTGCCACAAGCTTTTGTTGCCATCATCATCATGTTACACAATCTATTAATTAGAGATTCTTAAAAAGAAGCACACTCACACCAGCAAAAACAACCTTAGTATATGCAGATTAACCAGCATGTTACCTGAGACTTTCAGAACCACAAAAAGAACTTGATCATGCAACAGCTAGGGGTTTGAATGTTAAATTGGCATCAAAAGGCACCTTTCAGTGACTTGGGTGTACAAAACTGAACATAAGCAAAACTGATCACAGCCATAATGCACAAAAGCTCTGAAATGGAGGTGGGGAGGAAGGACTGTCCCTGTGACATAGATCCATCCTGCTATTTCCCTATGGCATAGATCCATCCTGATATTAGGATCCCCTGCTACAACAAGCAGCTGAGGCTGCCTGAGGTCACCATCACCACCACACAACCCCCCCCCAGTTTGTAGTAGATAACAGGTGTTCCATTTCTACTAAAATGAGGAATGAAGTTTCTACTTACCGCGTTGAGCCCCAGGAGATTGTTTGGGAGAGAGGAGGTGACTCCTGACAAAATAGCTGTGGCCACCACTGCCCCCAGGCACTGGGCAATGATGTACATGAGTGCCTTGAAGATGCTGATCTGGCAGCTCAGCAGGAGGCCCAGGGTGACAGCTGGGTTCAGGTGTGCACCACTGATGTGACCCACACTTTGTGCCATGGTAGCGATGGATAACCCAAAAGCCAGAGAAACCTTCACGTTGTCCTGAGACCTCGTGGATGTTTTGTTGCCCACCACCGGGAAGCTAAAACCCAGAGCTGAGCCAATACTGATAAAAATAAAAAGGCTCATGGCAAGGAACTCAGCCACCACTGCCCTCCAGAACATTTTCTTTTTGAATTCACTAGCCATCTTTCCTCTCTCTCTCTCTCTTTTTCCCCTCCTCACTTTCCCTTCTCCCTCTCTCCCTTCCTTTGCCCGATATTTTTCCTTTGAGGTCTGAAAAGAAAACTGGAGAAAAAATACAGTCCCTGGATTATTTATAGGGCTTTGGGTGGTCTGTAGGAGGGAAGGGGTGTTGCACAAAAGGAGGAAAGAACATCTACATAGATGCTGACTGCTAGCTTGATGTAAGACACTGCATGCCTGCCAAAGTTTTTTCTTCCTTTTTTTTTTTTTTTTTTTTCCTCCGCTGACGTTTTTTAAGAGGCTTTTGAAAACTCTTTGAAAAGTCTTTAGGTGTGCCTCAGGAATTTCACCCTCACTTCTCTAAACTCCTGTATCATCATTCAGCACACGGACTGGAGTGAAAACTTTTTGGGGGTTGCTCTCTTCATTTGGACTGAAAGAAAAAAAAAGTGATCTGCTGCAGCCTGGTGAGTTTTCCACGCTCAGCCTCACCAGCAGCAGATGACACCTGAAAACACTAAATAAAACTGGCAACTAAATCCACATCCTAGGGACTTAAGTACCTCTGATTCCTTTGCAAACAGGTAAAAATGTCCCTTCTGCTCTCTCTGTGGGAATTTGGGCTTGTTGTTGGCACCAAGCCTGATGGCTCTAGGGACAGACACCAGTACTGACACAGGCTCACACGAACTGGTGTTAGCAGATGAGAGATAGGGATCAGTTTTTATCTCTGTGACCACCTCATAAATAACACTGCGAGCCAGCTGGGCATTTATAAAGATGCATTTTGGATACTGAGGGGAAAATTATTTAGGGGGTTTAGGGTGGGCTTTCTTTTAATGATTTTTTTTTTAAACTGACTTCAATTCTTCACTTTTTTTTCTTTCCAGCACAGAGGTGTCGCCAGGTTTCCCCAGGCTTTTTCTCCCACACTCCTGACCGGCAGGAAAAAAGCCAATTTAGGGGCTTCCTAGCCCACGTCCTGCAGTGAAATCCTATCTCAGGCTGCCCTGCTGAAGGTCAGCTGTCCTGGCTGTCACCAGGGAGACTGGCTGCTGGTTCTGAGCCACAGGGCTGGCCAGCAACAGAGACAGAAGGGGAGAGCGGGGGAGAAGGGAAATTACATGCTTGATTTTGCAGACAAAATGTATCTCTGGGCAGTGCCAGAGTGTCTTTTGGAGCAAAAGGTCTAACAGCCTCTGGTTTTATCACAGTGGGACTCATACACATGCCTCAGATTAACCCCCTCTGTGATCAGATCCCTGCATGCTTTAACAGCTGGTAGTACCTTCATCTTTAAATCAGTCAGCTCTGCCTTCAAACTGTGCAAAATCTGATCCAGAGTCAGAAATTAACTCCCCAGGCACAAGTCTTGAAAGATGGGTATTCAAAATCAACCTACTTTTCTTCCTTCTCATTTTTTTTCTCCCTCTTCACAATCTACTGGTGGCAGCTTCCAAATTGTACTTAAATTAATCCAAGGTTTTTTTCACTTGGGCAATATGTCAGTATGAAGAAAAAATCAAATACACACCTGGATAGCATTATACAGTTAAGAAGAGGTTTTAAAATATATCATCAAAAGATATATCAGCACAAAGATGAAGACTGTTTAAATAAAAATCCAGATGCCTGCAGCCTCTCAGCCCCAAGTTCTTATTCTTTCAAGACATCATCTGTTCTTGATTTTCTATATAACCAGCCTTATTTCCTTCTGGTTTTTAATATACTTACACAATAGAACTATACCAGTGGAAAAAGGAAAAATGAAAAGAAATGAGGACAAAATAATTATTGTTTTTACCTAATTACAGTGGGACTTCAGTGAGGAACCCTGTGACAAACAAATCAAAAAACAAACTTAGACGAACACGTTTCATGGTGGAATTTTAAATTAAGCTAGATTTGATGCTTTTTGTACTCCGTTCAGTGAAACTTTTTATTTACTGCAGTCATTGAGACTTAAGGACCATAAATGACCAGTTTCTATGGTCCTACCAGAGATGCCCAATCCAGAGGCCATATAACACACACCTCATGGAAGCAGGGAAAGCAGAGCTCTATGGACAGCTTGCAAGACTTTCCATGCATCCCAAATTGGCTCTTGTGGGATGGAGCCGCCTAAATATCCAGCTGTGTCCACAGGAAATTCCTTCTTTACTCACTTCTTCTTTACAATTAGGTTTTGCATTACCAAACATCATCTGCACCAGTACTGACAAAGTGACAAGGGAATCCCTCAGAGGAAAATTTCCAGGAGCAGGAAAATAGGCTGAAGAAGTACTGAAAAGTGTTTCTCTGATTTCTAATCGCCCCCAGGTGACCCTTACTGGCCTACACCAGAGACAGGGTCCCAGGCAAGTAAGAGTTTTAGTCTGACCAGTGGAATTTGCTTGGAATAAGTGAACAGCACTCCAATTATACATGCCTTGAGAGCAGAAGGTAGGTCGTTCCCCTTGAGAGTCAGTTGACAGGCTTATATTTTCCTCCTGAGACTCACCATTTGTGTCATCGTAACCACTACCCACCTCTCATTTCATATTTTGGAACTAGATGCCACCAAAAGGCCATAAATCATCATAGAATCATAGAATCATAGAATCCTAGGGGTTGGAAGGGACCTCGAAAGATCATCTAGTCCAACCCCCCCTGCCAGAGCAGGGCCACCTAGAGCACATCACACAGGAACGTGTCCGAAACCTATTTTATATAAACAGGGAAAATCTAAAAGAGCTGTGTGGAGCTATTAGCCAATCTTACCCATCTGTGGTCTGATGGGAACAAAATCATCATCACCCCTGCTGTGTTGTTGTTAATGCCTTGCATGATGATGATATCCAAGGCTCTCATGTCTTCAGTGCTGCTCAGAGAGAGACAGCAGAGACAGCCTTCTCCTTTCTATAGAAGGTCCTTTGTATAGAAGGACCACCAAATGGGGAAACATAAGGAGATGACAACAAAAGAACAAATATTCTGCAGAAGAAGTAGAAGGAATTGGCGGGCTGGACAAATTAAATCAACTGTATAAGCATAATGAGGGAAGGGGAGAGAAAGGATTGGAGAAGATGGGAGTAGAACAGCAACGTGTCAGTTGGGCCTCTCAGGAAATGCCCATCACAACACAGATCTAATTGGTGCCCAGGACATTGTGCCACTTTTCCACAAAATGATCTCTATCCCACCTTATTCAGGCTGGCAGCAAACACCCCACACCTCGACCAAGTGCTACAGGGCCTCTACACCCAGTCCCCATACAACACCATCTACCAAAAAGTGGATGAAATCCAGTGTCCTGCATATGCAATGAGATGGGGTTTGTGCAGGGGTTTCTAGGCATGGTTTTAGTTTATGTTCCAAATCACACTGGAAGGTAGAAGTATGTTTTTTTGGGGGAATTATGTATCTAGAAATAAAGAAGGATAACTACCAACCTGATGTAAGTGTTTAGGACAGGCAATGGAGAACGTATCTGCTGGGAATGAAGGGAAAAGTAACTTTTGAGCTCTGGAATGATTCTTCACAGATGACATAAAGCACTGTACTATCAAGTCTGTAATCTAGTTACACTAGAAACAGTTGAGTGAAAAATCCAGCTCACAGTACTGAATATTTAATTGCCAAGCTCCCGGGGACAGCTCAGTTTTTGTCTGAAACAAATCAGGTTTTGAAAGGCTGTAGGAAAATCCTCACTTAACAGTTGGGTTAGAAAACATATGTCCTCGTTGGTTAAGTGGTAGGGTTTGTTCTGTGCTCCCACATGTCAAATTGCTCAGGATCTCTCTACTATTTCAACAAGAAACAAATGTCAGTGGCTGCAAATTTGGTCTTGGTAACATGACTTCTCTGGGAATTTTCCATCTAGGTGAAGGAGCTGTCAGAGTTGAAGGACAGAGGGAATGTATCTTGGTCCAGCAGAAAAATAATTGGAGGAACCAGGAGAACTTCAGCAAACTTCAATTAATCTTTTCTTAAATTAATTCTTTATCCTGTTGTCCTGCTGGCCCAATCTTTTAGCAGTCAAGCAATGGTTTCTAGGAAACTGTATGACAATTTCAAAGACAACAGCAATTCCTATTTTCTGCCCACAGACATTCACCCCTTTGAGACACCACTGATTTTCTCACCACCATGGAGAACAAACCCATGTAGCATAGAATTGCTGGATAATCCATGTGCTCCTGCCCCAACCCAACATCTCATAAATGGAAAGGAGTCCCAGCACTGCTGTCTGGAATAAAAATGTTTTCCCATATATTCTGTTCAGTGCTGCCCATAGAGAAGGTTGGAGTTCAGAGGGAGGGATTCCTATAGGAAATATGCCACTGATTTAAAGAGATTTATGCCAATATTCCTTCTTGGGTTCAGTTCACTTGCTGGCTGGAAGGAGAACCTGATTCATTTGTTAAAGTGAAAAGCACAGAGCTGCAAGGTTGCATCATGAAGACACTTGGGAATTTCTCTGTAAGGGAAGTTCCTGAGCACAACTGGCACCCGACAGCACAAGTGAGGGTTTGGGAGGGCTTGGGAGGGTTTTTACACTGAATCTTTAATGCTCCCAAATCCAGGAAAAATTGAAGATTCAGAGACATCTCCCTCTTCTGCATCTGCTATCATCTGTTATAAGTATCCACTCGTTGACTGCCAAAAACAATCCCTCCCTAGCTACTCAGCTGACTGTTCTCTGTATGGTAAACTCAGAGCCTGTAATATCCTCTTGCAGAGCTGGACATTTAAATCCCTTTTTGAGTCTGGACTTGAATTCTCAGAAACTCATCTGGGAGGATGAGCAGTTATTTATCAACCACATGAATCACCTGCTGTGCCAGGAGCCAAGATGGTGTGTCACTCTGTAATGATCAAAAGGCATAAAGTTCATGTGATTTTCATTTAGGTATTTCGTGACTCTGTGAAGTCAAAAATAGGTTCTAAAGACGGGTCCATTTTTTTCCTTTTCCTAGGAAAAAAAAAAAAAAAGAAAAAAAGAAAAAGAGAAAAAAAATTAGTCCGTACATACTTCTGTATTGACCTATTTATCATAATTTTCTTTTGACATATTTCCTCTTTTACTTTTAATGTTCACTACATATGGTTACATGAACCTCCTTATTACAGCATTTCCTGGGTTTTGCTTTTCCTTTATTTTTTTTCTTTCATTCTTTTTTTCCTAGTCACAATAAGACAATAAAAAAGTTTATCAGTGAATTTATGAGAGGAAAAAATCTGTGACTACACAAATGAATTAATGCAATTCAATATCAGTAGAAGCAAATCTATTTATACCAATAACTACTTAAGTCCAGATAGATAAAGGTGATGATTTTAAAAATTATTTCTTTCAAAGGAGGTATTGAAGGCATCTGAAGAGAAAATCGCTTCTTAGAGATTTTGCTTCAAATTTCAAGTTGTTCTCTCCTCTGAGAGCAAAAGACCCTGCTGCACTGTCTGAGAACATACATATTATCAGTGATAAATGTGTTAGTCCCGTACAATTTTTCATCACAAGTACAACAAAGCCATGTAGGTGGCATTTGTCTCCCCTAATTATAGGTATCTGGTGTCCTTTGTCTGCTCATAGGAAACACTTAGTGTGTGCACTTTGGGGATGCAATCACAGCCCTCCATTTGAGACATCTACACTCTGCTGGCTCCATTTACACAATGCTTTAGGCTGCCCATCTCCAGTCAGCACTTCTCTGAAAAAATCCCAATTCTATGGCCATGAGAGCTGTACAGCTGCCAACCATGCCAGTGAAAGGACTGTTATTATCCTTCTTTTGACACTTCTGGGGCATTAAATCATTACGATGACCGTGTTTTCTTTCACCCTGATCCTCTTCTACCACCAAGCTGACAACAGTGTCTCTCCAAAGGAGGCAGCACGATGGACCATGAAGTCTTTACTGCCTGCTCTCCTGACACACAGCATGTGGTGCAAGGGAAAGGGTACAGAAATCTGGCTTTCATCTGGATCACCTTTTGTCTGAAGGCAACTTCCAAAATAGGCATTTCTTCTCCCCAAGCTTATGCTGGAGAGAGAAACCTCATGCTCTGCTGCTTAGCAGCAGGCAACTTGCAGGAGCATTAATATATCAACCAATGTCAGAATAGCAATTAATGTTAACCAAACAGATGTAAAGACCCTTTAGGAGCAAGCCTTTTTTGTGAAAAAGGGGATATAAATCCCTTGCCATAAAATGAGAGAAAATCTAATGTGTTTCTCAAAAAAAACTTCCTATGTGTGTGTTATTAAACACAGTTCTCTTGTAAAATGGTTGGTTTCTCTAGCATTCCTTATAATGCCACCACATTGAGGGTTAAATTCTAAATAATTTTTTTTCTGAGCTAATATATTTAGCAACAATTGTCCTTTCGAGTTTCCTGTGCCCAGTGCATCACTGGGAAGTTGACCAATTTCTTTCTTTTCTTCTTTTTTTTTTTTTTTTTTTGGAATACTGGGCATGACACATCAGTGACTGTGTTAATGAAAGCCTTGGTAGCTCATTACAAACACAGGAGGTGAATACACCATTGTCATTACTATAGGAAATTTTCAGCATGGAACACAGATCATTTGGGGTTTTTTTACTGTGCAGGAGAAATTAGGTCCAATCTTCTACTGCCATAACCTGCAAAGCTCCACTGGAGCAACACTGGTTATGTGGCTGTTTGGCCATTCGTTTTGAGGGAGGCTTTTAGCTGTCATTTTCATGGGTTTTGTTACCCAGGGTTCATCATTGCTGCGTGCTCTGTCTCACCATGGTTCAACTGCTCAGGCTCACAGCTTGTCTTTGGCACAGTCCGAGGTGCTGATTCAACATCAGAGACTTCTTTATAATACTGAAAGTCTTTTAGCTGCCAAGTGTTATAGGGCACTGGATGTTGAGTTGATATGAAAATAAAATGGAGACCTCGAGGTGAAATTTGTGACCTATTTCCCAACCAGGAAAAAACCTTGAGGTCAACTTTGTCAAGTTTATCATGCTGCAAGAGTCTGTGAAGTGTCAGCTGGACTTGTCAAATCTATGAGATTACATTGCAGCTGGCAATAAACTCACTATTTTAATATGGGCTGCAGAAATAAAGCCATAAAACAAAGTAACTATAGTCAAAGCACTTGTATGCCTTACAGAATCCTGTGTCTGAATTTCATAGTAAATGGATTGCCCTAGCAGGTTACTTAGTTTTTCCTCTATATCCAACTACACTTAAATCCTCCTGAGAGCATCTTATCTAAGCTGTCTTAAAGATCTTCCTCAAGGGTGGTGATTTTTTTGCCTCTTTAGATAATTGATTCCAGTGCTTGCCATTAGCAATACTTTCTAACATCCAAAATTCCCAAATCTCCTTTGTTTCAATCAAAGCCCAACAAGATAGATCTTGGAAAACTCTCTTCTGAAAAATATGTGAGATTTTAGATTACTAGTGTTATTTTTTTCTAGTCTAATCAACTCATTTTCTTACAAATTTTCCTCTTTTGGTCTTCCATAAATTCAGTTATTTTTCTGGTGTTTGTATGACTGTAACACTGTGAATTTTTTCTACAGGATAAGATACTTTGTACTTCAGACTATTTCACAAGGTTTATCTGAAATTCTAATCCCACACTTCCAGATTACTGCTACCCCTTCTAATTCAACAATACTTGCAGCTGTAACCCCTGTCCAGTACTCCATCACTCCATCAATTGAAAATCACCCACCAGAACAAGATCCTAGCTGAAACTTCATCTCAAGAACAAGCTCAATTTTGACAGTGACCCATCGGTCTCTCAGGGATAGTTTTCCAACAGCACAAGTTATGACTGAGAATGGATTGTATCTTTGTGGACATGAACTGTTACAGACTGAATCAGTTTCCTGGTAGTTGTATTTCAGCAGGAAACACTATATTTAGCCACATGATTAACTAGCACAGGCACCAGTAAATCTACTGAACCTCAGGAACCTTGTTCTATAGATACTTTACAGACTGAAGACCTATGTGGTCTTTAGCTAAGATTTGTCCACTTCACACTGAGTTTCATACTGATTGCATTCAGAAATATTTGGGCTTGCAGAGCTATGGCAGAAGAGGGCACTGCCATCTGTCACATGGCATCTTGCAAATATCCTTGTGCTCTGCATGTGAAAGGACAGAAGACTCTAAATGCCACTTTTCTTCAGGACGAAGTGCAGCCACCTCAGCCCTGAAGAAGACCTTTCCTTTGCCATATATCAAGGTGATGTGGATCACTTCCAGAAAATGTTTGTCTTCCTCCAGCGGCTGCAGAGGGACCTCAGATGATCATCTTAAAATCAGTGCTTCCAGATGGTTTATGCTAGATGAAATTAATCTCACTTTCAGTGAATATCTCAGACAGAGAAACTTCATCCAAGCCTCAAGTTGTCCATATTTTTAAGCTCTAGTACTTTTTTTAAACTCCAGGGAGTGGAGGCAGGGTTGTCTCTAGCATAGCTAAAGCACAGCACTGCACACACTGCTCCTTCTGTGTTCACTGACATGGTCTCCTAAAGCATCTTTGGTGATAAAGCTCTCCTATCACCTCTATTCTCTCCCTTTTTATTTAAGGTATTACCTGCCTTTCCATTTCTGCAGACTTAGGAATAGTAACCGTGGACATTTGTGCACCTTTGAAGAAACATTTTCATCCCTGTGCCCTAGGTACTATAACTTGCTGTGAACACAGTTCAGCCTTTTTCTGACAAAAATAATTTGCCATTTATTTCTGACAAAGTAAATTGCCATGTGCCACAAGATTTATTTAAAGGAAAGAAGAGATTCCAAGAAGCAAAGATTATAAGGCAAAACCTAAGTAAAATCAA